>CAJQZM010024440.1:0-19603 GCA_907164665.1 Colias nastes | reverse complement strand
GTGACGCGTCTGCTCTGTTGCCCCCTATTGCATAAAAAAAAAAAAAACTCAATTGTTACTTTTGTTGACATTTCAATAACAATTTGTCCTTAACGCCCTTTCCCTAGAATTAATGTGACTTGAAAAAAGTGTACTATGTCCCTTAGTGGAGTATGGATGTATTATACATCTGTTTCACTGATCGATTTTCTTTATGGAGAAGTAGGTGATCAGCCTTCTTTGTCCTGCCTGACCGAGACATTCATTTTTCTACACTTACACGTTAGCCACTGTCCCAAGAAGTCTTCAAATGCAAAGTGGTACCTATTTAAATAAGAACCAACCACGTGATAAAAATTTCCTCCATCAAACAATAAATCTATAACCTCAATATATGGAAGTTTCTAGCAAATTGTTAGCGGCATAAGTGTTCTAAGTTGATAAACACGATTACTTATCAATTTAATCGTGTATCAAAAGAAAGCATTGCAATGGAAAATTACTAAGGATTTTCCATTGTGCTACAGTTTTTATTTGTATTTAATATTTACTGTTATTGAGTAATTGGGATAATTTCATTCGTTTGTTTTATTGACACTGCATCACTCACTATATTATAAATTCTAAAGTAACCGTCTGTTTGTTGCCTTATTACGTCTAAATTGAAAACTGGATTTGGATGAATTTGACTCTGATTCCTGTGACAGTTACATACTTGTTACTAAAACAACACTTGAAGGAGAGGTAACAGAAGGTTGGAATTTGTAAGAGGTTATCTCTAAACGTTGAAGCTATCAAAGCCGTGATAGGAATTCTAGTATACATTTAACTGCACGCCTTTAAGTCAAAGCATCCTAATGGTTAAGGGCAATTATAAAGATAATATAAATAGGGAATGTAGATATAAATATAAATTTATCGTCTTTAATGCAGACAGAAAATCGCATAAGCCTATTTGTGATATAATGATTAATGACATTAATCTTGTACAATTGGGATCAAGGGAGACACGTGGAGAGGATTATTAAACATTTATAAATAAAAATTTATAATGAACTATGATAGCATAGTTCATTATAAATTGTTTAACGGCGACAATGTCTGCATTTATTTTTGTATTTGCCTTACTAATTTAAATATCATCTTATATTTTTTTCTCTACATTTTCAACCGACTCAAAACAGGAAGGCTTTAAATTCGACTGCATGTTTTTTGTGATTGTCACCTTAGAACTTACGACTGGATGAACCGATTTTATGATTCTTTGAAGGCCATCCCTGTGGTCCATTTTAATTTCGTACCTATAGTTGCCGCTGGTGATCGGCCGTTCTGGAAGTCTTTGGGGGAGGCCTATGTCCAACAGTGGATGTCCAATGGCTGACGACGACGACGACGACGACCTATAGTTCTGGCAATTTGAAATCAGTTTAGTATTTTATTTAAAAAATAATTTTGTACATGATATGAACCATATAAAAACGGATTTGTAAGCTTTTACTCTTTTCCTAATTAACATTGCATCATCAGTATGCGAATTAACAATATCCAGTTATGTTTGTTTATTTGTTATGCATTCTGGAATACAGCTCCGTCGTTTTAATATTCTCTTTAACATTTAAATTTTCGAAATGCTTTAAATAGAGAACCTGTTTGGTTGCTTATAAAGGAATTTTTAAATTTCTTTTTAAATGTTAATTTGTGTCCTTATAATCTTGTTCTTATTATCATTTTTTATATTTACCTGAGACAATTTATAGTGTATCTCCTAGAATTTTCTCAGTTTATTATAACTATATAATATTATAAAAATGATTGCCAAATATATTGCTAAGCGTAAATTTTTTTTTTTGTAGTAGTGTGTACAAGGAAGGAAAGTTCTTATGCATAGAAAAAAAACAGAGAAAATAGGACAATTTAACGTGTGTTTATGCAGCTAGTTAATAAATTCATTCATTTGAATTCTTTATACATATCACAATATCCTCTTTAAACGATTGTTAGATCATCTCGCTAAATCACATCTTCCGTATTGACGAAACGCTAACATCGTAATTTCGTTGGCGTGGCCATGGTCACGTAAGCCCTTTGCCCTTTGTGGTCTAACGCGAATATAGATTTTATCCCCTGGTAATAAGGGTTAGTTTTGTATACGTGGATGTGATGTTTTGTTGATTTAGAGTGCACTTCCTTTGGATATGTTGATAGGGGAAGTATTTAGTATATTTATATGTGTACTAATATTTGTTCAGTAAATAAGTACTTGGGTAGGTCTTTTTAATCATAGCCAAGTTCGATATTGTATTATGTTTTAATATTTAAAATATTTTCTAAGGTCATTCGTTAGTATGGAATTATTCTAAGGGAATTATAGATAAAGTTTACCTTTGAGCAGCCTCATCATTTTTAATACGTAGTAGGTAACTATTTAATGTTATTATTTTTTTCATACCTAATAATGATTAATGAATAGTTAGATATATCAATTAGTTCCTTGTAAATATATATAAATCTTTGTGACAACGGTACTGCTATAAATTTATTGAATAAGAGTTTCGCATCAAATAAGAGATGTTATTTTAGAAATAATTTTATATGTAGGTACCATGTTCATATGCTTCAATTTCTTATTCTTCAGTTCTGATTTGTATAAGTCGGACACCATAGCATAGAATAAATTTATCAAACAATAGGTACGTACAAACCAAATGACCTCCCTCGAACGTTAGGTCTACGTGATTTCTCGCATGTTGGAAACACATTTTTTAGTGTCACATCGACCCCAATACCTGACCTAGGTCAATAATCACACTAGAGATTACTCCAATAAACGCTGTAAAAATTATATTATTTAATTTATATCGCCTTGAAGGTTGTGATAAGATAAAATGCGAATTCATGCAACTTTCAGTTAAAGTAAACACTGATAACGTAATCTCTTAACAATAAAACGATGGAAATTATATTACCTCTGAATTAGGGAAACATTGGTCTTAAGAGATGTACTAGGTACTTAATACTTATATACTATAGATGTACAACTACTTATATTTATGCTCTGCCCTATTCCTCTCCTCTAACTAATTTCCTTCCGTACTCCGGTTGTCTGGAAGAAATCGTTATTTAGCGATAAGACCGCCATTTGTTTTAACTTATAATTAGATTAAGTTCATATTTAAGTTATCTTAGAGCAATAAAGTATAAATAAATAAATACTACTTATTCCTTATTCAGATTTTTGATAATGTTAATCTCAGATAGGTAAACAAAGTCCTAATTTGGCGTACAACTTTTAAACCAACTTCGTTATTAATTATGCAGTCAAATAAAATTAGTTGAGGCACACAATACTGCGTAGTTACTGATAAGGGGTAAATTGCATCTGTAAGAAATTCCAAATCATATGCACAACATCAGAATGTCATCCTATCGCGATCGTTACTACCTACGCAGTGTAATTTCTATGCTATCTAGACTCAATAGTTTCAATTCTAAGTATTATCAACTCCCACTACAAAATAATAGAGATATTTTACAAAGAACTTAACGTTTTGTTTACTATATACATGAACCAGGCCAATGCTATGATATTTTCTGGCACACTCGTGGGAACCTCATGGGAAATGTTAGTAGTATAATGAGTGTCACGATTCTTATTATTGATGTTTTATTCGATAGTTGTACATATTTGGAACTTCAATATGCATATTTCTTGTTTCGAAATTGGATACATTCAACACACAGAAATAAATCATCTCTAAAATGTTAACTTTCTATCTATCATGGTTGATGAGACAACCTGGTGACAGACGAAGAGACAGGCAGACAGCGAAGTCTTCGTAATAGGGCGCAGTTTTTCCCTAACCCTAAAAATTACGGTCTAAATACGACCTTGCTGATGTCTAACACAATTTTACCTTGGTTGTTACATGTTTGTCACGTTTAAGACCTTTCAATAAACTAATTGATGACACTGTAGAGGCTAAACAAAAATAAATAAACTGGAATAAAAATATATCATACCTAATTGGTACGTTCAATATCCCTTACCATCTTGATCTACTTTTAAAATTGGCACACAGCTCATACACTTATATAGAATGCAAGAAACAAAACTTTACCGTACAGGGACAATATAGAACGTCTTTCAATCGACCTTGGCTCGGTTCCCTCACCCTTCCTAAAGTTCCCTTGCCCTAAATACCTCAAGGACGCACATGTAGGTCACTTTATTGCATCTAAAATTTATATCACTACGTAATATAAAACAAAGTCGCTGTCTGTCTCTATGTATGCTTAGGTCTTTTAACATCGCACCGGATTTTGATGAGTTTTTTAATCTAATAATTTATTTTATTATAAAGCTATTGCATAGCTTCTATCGCGGGCCTTGAGCGCGGGGACCGAATCGAGAAATTCCGTAACGAAAAAACCTCACGCTCCCCACTCCGACGGGCGGAGGTGTGGCTTGAAGGCATAGCATGCAATAGCTTTACCGCGGCAGTCCCCGAGTGCCACACGTCGTTTTTTATTTATTTTTTGATAGAGTGGTTCTTGGAGAAGATTTTAGTATATTATTAAATTTTCTACAAAGCGGACGAATCTGGGCGCGAAATGCTAGTTAGGTATTTTATATTTTACCATTTCTTGTGACACGTAGGTCTCTCTTAACGTTATTACACATAAACTATGTATATGTATTGTTTTAGATTTTTGTTACCTGTCTCAAGGGCACAGGTGTTTCGATTTCGTTTAATTAAAGCTATTAAATTAGTATTTTTTATTCGTCTACCTTTTTGGATGTAATGTGTTTTGACGTATAATTGTATGTTGATCCGTACGTCGTACCACAGTCGTACATACTCGTTTATATAGTGTTATATTTTGACTACCTTTTAAATAAAGGTTGACTTAATTAGTAGTATATTAAGTTCTATAAAATAACTAGCTTTCCGCCTGCGGCTTCGCCCGCGTTTTCAAAGAAAAACCCGCATAGTTCCCGTTCCCGTGGGATTTCCTGGATAAAACCTAGCCTATGTTGCTCAGTGAAGATGCAGCTTTCTAATGGTGAAAGAATTTTTGAAATCGGTCCAGTAGTTTATGCGTGAGAACCATACATACATACATAATTACAAACCTTTCCTCTTTTTAATATTAGTATAGAAGTATAGATTTACTAGAATAAAGCAATGCAACTAAAAAATTAAATGAAAATTTGCTGCTTGCTAACTTTTATGAAATGAAAATGATACTCTACATGACGAAGTTTTTATAATTTTCTTCACATTTCCGCACTTTAAAATATTATGTTTCGTTCAAACCTTGTACCTTACACAAATACTGAAAATAGTTTTTATTTTTGAAACCAATGCTACTGTAATTTGAATCTCAATATCTGCACTGTAAATAAGGTAGTATTTTTACATTTTGTTTTTGTCTTTTCTGTGTATATTTTTAATACAGCCTGTTGGCAGACGGACTGACAGACAGACAGCGAAATCTCAGTAATAGAGACCCGTTTTATCCTTTCGGTACGGAACCATAAAAATTAAAAAAAATATTATATAGGATAATATGATCTAAGGTATGTGTATGTTTCGATGTCTTGACATACTTTTCACGACAGCTTTTTTTAACGAATACGACGTTATCGAGTTACAAGGTCGAAAACTAGTTTTGCCAATGTATATCGAAGGTAATGTTTTATCGAATATTTTGATTATTTAATATAACATCGATAAGGAAGTAGAATTAGGGCTGTCAGCCTAAATAAAATGTGTATGATTGATTGATGTTGATAAAAAATTGTTGTAAAACAACACCAAGTATAATTGAGATCTAATGCTATGAACATGGTTATTGTAGAAGGAATTTTAATAGTAGAGTTATATGTCTGAAGTTAAAATGTATGCATTATTAAACTATAATATTTAAACAAAATACTTATATGAATTCGGTATTTATTAGTTCGTGATTGATTTTTTTTAAGAATTTTTTGTCTTTAATACAAATGATCAATTACTGTATAGACAAAACCGGTATACTAGTGTGAGCGTCCGTGCATCGATTCAAATTGAGTCAATTTTACAAAATGTATATAAATGAAAAATAATTATACCTACTTTTACTAAATTTTCTGGCATGATATACGATTTTTAATATAATTAATAAAAAAAAATTACTTTGTTATTTTATTACAAATATAACATTGGAGATATGATAAATACAAATTACAATTATCATTTATTATATTATGATACGTTTTATTACACAAGTAATTCAAACATAAAATACTCAGGTCAATGTCCCACGAGGTCGTGGAGAAAGGTTTCTCATATTATAATAAAAAATGTTTATATAATGTATCGAAATATAAAAACACATAATTACAATAAAGACTCACAATGATAGTAAATGATATATTAAGGGCCGATTTTTCAATGCTTGGATAAAACTTATTCGTCGAATAATGTATAAAACTACCATTTTAAAAACGTATTCTAATTGCCCGTATTTGACAGTTTACGTGACATTTTAATATTATCGTGTAATACTTTATTGGACGGATAAGTTTTATCCAAGCATTGAAAAATCGGCCCTAAAGTGTATTAATTGTTTTACATATTTTCTATACGTGTTTTCTTTGATCAAAAATTTAAATCATTAATTAAATGAATAAAGTTTAAAAGACGTTTAAATTAATAATAAACAAGTAAATGTTGTGTTGAAGAATGTTTTTAAATTTAAATTAAATAATATAAATAACATAAAAATAAGTCAAGTTTATCAACATTTTATTTATACCTTATTATTACCTACTTAATCTAATGCAAAGTACGTAATCATGCAAATCTGTATTGCATTTTGAAAAGTTTAAGATTGTATCATCTATATTCTATACGATGATAAAAAACATGTTCCTTCAAGCAATCAGGAACTCAAATCAAAATATACTTACCTACTTTAAGACTATTGAGAACCCGGAACGCTCTTATCTAATTATTTAAAGACATTTCTACCTCATCATCATCATCAACAACAGCCCATATACGTTCCCACTGCTGGGACACGGGCCTCCTATGAGGGTACAGGCCATAATCCACCACGCTGGCCAAGTGCGGGTTGGCGGATGACACATGTCGTCGAACTTTTGATTCTTCGACATGTCGGTTTCCTCACGATGTTTTCCTTCACCGTTCGAGTAGTGGTGATGTTATAATTTTTTAACTTTTTAATATTTCATCCTATCTTATATAGGGTGTAATCGTTAAGTGTGCACAGGCAATTATTCCGTAACTATTGCAGATATCAAAAAACTTTAAACTGGTATCGAAAGCCCTTTAGCTAATGAGTAAAATGAGAATAATAACTTTTTAAAAATAAAACGGGAAATATCCAAAAAAATTACATCAAACACGGAATAATTACGGAATAATCGCCTGTGCACACTTAACGATTACACCCTGTTTAAATATTGATGTTATTGTAAATGTAGTTAGAGGTGTATTTGATTCAATATTTGAGTTTATTACGTATTTTGTTATTGTTATTTAAAAGATTTGACTTTCAAAGTACTCTATAGTGTTAACAAATTGAAATGTTGAGAACGAAATCCTATTTAAGATAATTTGGTTGCCTCAATTTTTTTACGATGTTTTAGGACTTGAGAGCTCCCAGCATTTTATTTATTAAAGTGAAACTTCTTTAGGCGGGTTGAGAGTAAAATTTCAAGGTCGCGTCATGGAGTAAGGCGACGATTTTGGTATCTTTGAATACTGCCAAAGAAGTTTCACTTCTGATACGTGTGCTCGGCACACACGCTCTTTTTTAATAAATAAGTAATCCAATGATACCTTTGTTCTCAGTTTGTTTTTTGCCCTTTGCATCGTAATTAATTTATCAGCCATGAAATGAATCAATAATATGGATACGCGTCATTCCAATTGAAACGGAAAATATTTACTATCTTATCGTGTATTGTTATCAGGTCGGGTTAATCACCTTATCCACTATCAGAAGTACTTCTTGTGATTATGTAGCTCAATTGAAATGGTAATTTATCGTGTTCACTATTGCAAGAAATAAATATGTTTGATTTCAGTAGGTAGACAGATATTAAGAATGTTCGGGATATAATTATCCTTGAAAATGTAGTTAGATTTATTTTTATTTTATTGAGATGGTCTTTGTTCCTTGGTTGCCTGAAAGAGATGCTACTAATTGATAATGCTACATAATAAACTATACTTATTTAGTTGCTATCTATACTAATATTATAAAGCTGAAAAGTTTATTTGTTTGTTTGAACGCGCTAATCTCAGGAACTATTGGTCCGATTTGAAAAATTATTTCGGTGTTAGATAGCCCATTTATCGAGGAAGGTTTTAGGCTATATATCATCACCCTAAGACCAACAGGAGCGGAGGAATGCGGGTGAAACCGCGTGGCACAGCTAGTTAGTAATAAGGTTTATTTATGTAGCTATGCAAGAGTACAATAAATAAATGAATACAGTTGCTCTGGGTCTATCCTTTCTCATTATGAAGGTCTACACTAATATTATTTCAGCAATTTTGTCAAAGCTTCTTATTTTCTTTGTGTAAGGGTAAAAGTATTCTTTACATGACACTTTTATGTTATAAGTTTACCCCGAACCCTAATATTTTACAAGGAATTCGTGTACAGACTAATAAATAATTCTGGAGCCTGTTTCTTGCGAGAGAAACTAGAATACTTTAGTACAAGATACTTTTCGATGTCAATGCTCTTTTACAACTATTGTTAGCGTTAGCTAGATACTATTAAGTATTCTGTGCTATTGTCATAATATTGTGAAAGGTTTATTGCAAGTGTGTACTGTAAAGTGTAATATTTGTTAAATGTACAGACTGTAGAATTCAAATCAAATTTATTTAATTATGGTTTTGTGTTTCAAGCGGATCAAGTTTAAATTGTCGTAACGTAAAAGTCATTCAGCCGTACAAATAAACGAGTTATAACATTTTATGAAAATAATAAACTAAGAATAAGGAAAAATCATACAAATAAACACGTAATAAATGAAACCTAGTATAACGTCGTAATAAGTATTCATACTAATGCTATTTCCACCTTATTCCGGCTACCACCCTAGTATAAGTCTGACATAACCGAGTAATAAGCTATCTTTTAGTACATTGTGCTGTGTTTTACAAGTTTTAGAAGCAATTTTCAATCTAAATTTAAGATAATGGCAATGAGAGTAATACGAGAAGTAGAATAAGTTGAGCAAATTAATAATTTCATTACGTATTGAAATGGAAAATTTTGTATGAAATGTCAAAACATATCTACGAAATTATGAAAAACCCTTTTGATATGTTTAATGATTTATTTATTTACGGCATGCGCCAAACCATACATACATAAAACTTATTTCTAAACTTATCACAATAATATAAAATTTCGTTGAAAATATAAATCTTCTAAGCCTGGAGTTGTATGTTTTGAGTACCAGTTATTTGCCAACTCTCTATCTCAAGGTGGGTTTATCTTCTGTTCTCCAGATATTGGATAGCGTTCTCTTTCATTTGCTTGCATATTTAATGATATATTTAAATTATTTCCAATAAATATTTAAAAAATAAATAAACAGAACATCGTATGATGAAAATTCACAACAAATTCGACGAAGTCAAACGAGCGTCAAAATGACAGCACCAAGGCTTAACCGTAGACAATTATTTTCAATGTTTTTCATAATTTTATGAATGAATTGCTACGTTGCCGCTTCGCGCCTATTGCATAGCGTGAGCATAGTTACATCGACGTTATTCCAAATTTATTTGTAAGAAATTATGACATCCTTATTCTTTATTTATTCTTATCATATCTATTCATTGCATAAGGTTTGAATAAGCAAGTTTTTATTTGTACGGCTGATTATGTTGCACATAGATTTGACAAGATCAAAAATTAAGATGTAATTTTATTACTAACTACTAATCAGTAATTGAAACACAAAATACAGTGTGTAAATTTTTGATATCAATAGAGATATTGACAAAACTTTTAGTAATATGTGTAAATAATGTTATGAAAATAGAAATAATTATCAGCAATCGTCATAGAGGCGTGTTTTTGACGTTCAAAGATTAAATATTGCACGTATTATCTAAGTAACATATAAACAATGTTTATACTTATTTAATATTTATTAATTTGATATAAATATTGGATTGAGAGGAAAACAAATTATCAATGTTTTGAATAGCAAATGCGTTTAAATTTAAATATTCCGGGAATTAAAGGTTATCGATTGTATTTGACACTATTTTATAGGGTTTTTACTTTATATCTTACTAGCTTTCCACCCGCGGCTTCGCCCGCGCAGTCAAAGAAAAACCCGCATAGTTCCCGTTCCCGTGGGATTTCCGGGATAAAATCTATCCTATTTCCCGGGGTAAAAAGTAGCCTATGTCCTTTCTCGGGTATCAAAATATCTCTATACCAAATTTCATGCAAATTGGTTCAGTATTTAAGGCGTGATTGAGTAACAGACAGACAGACAGAGTTACTTTCGCATTTATAATATTATATTATAAGTATGGATTTTTAATAATGAACTTTGTACCGCCTAATATTTTTTCTTAAAAAAATTTTTTTATTCACATTTTCCTCTCACAATCGTTTATTATAGTTGTAATAAATTTAACTTACTTTAACATGTTTATTATTTTATGTCTCTACATTTGATGTACCAACTAAAGTGCACACATTTTAGTGTATAATGAAAACCTATAAGAGAAAATAGATTTTCTCAATGGAACCGAATCGGTGTCAACATCCTAAGGGCCATGAACTCGTCGAGACAAAGGGAATCTTATCTTCAGTTTATATACTTCCAATTGAGTAGTTTTCCAATAACCCGAATTATTATATGCGTAGTATTGATTGCTCGTTCGTGTTCATTCAAATATTTACCTAAGTTTTGATTATTTATTTGTAAAGAAGTATACAATGTTCTAACTGTTTAGGTAGGTACCTACACATTGAGTTGTGACTATGATCTGCTATTCAAAATTTCATGCTATCGTTGTTTAAAATTTCAGGAATTATGCGGTATATGAAAATCGATATTTGCCATCCTAACTATCATGTATCCTTCTACTATTAAACAATTTTACTGTCGTTTTAGAGTACGGTCAGCAGCGTAGGTGAATAAATATTTACCATCCAATTTAAAAACTATGTTATTCAACAAAGAATTTAAATACATAAATAAATAAAATAAATAAAAACATTCAATAAAACATAAACAATATACTCGTAGTTATGTGTCTATTTCCATGAGAACATATTTTATTAACACTTAGTTTGCTTTCGCTGTAGACCGTACTATCTAATGCAATTTGGTAGGATGACACATACACATTATATACTACTCTAAACAGAGAATTTGCAAAGCTTTATAACAATTGTATATAACTTACAAACTAGTCCCAGTCGTAGTCGGTACAAGGTCGTTGCATTATTAGCGACAATTATTTACGTCCATTGCACATTAGCACATGATATAAGTACTCTTTCTATTAGTTATTTGTAGACAAGACATAGGTATGTTAATGGACAGAATTACTTGAATAAACTAGGAAAAGACTTCTGTATATGATAATAAAATAATAAATAAATATCGTGATACCTACTTTTGTCGAGAGACGATTTCAAAAACTCCATAATAATTTTGTTTGAGTAAAATAACCTAGAATGTATGAATAACCTCTGAAAATACATATACTATAGTTAGAATTTTTATATTTTTCATTTACAAATATGTATAACTTAATTAGATGAATCATTGCATAAAATCAAAAATATCAGCGTCACCATACGTACTGATAATAATTAAAGAAAGCCAAATTTAAAAACAAATTTATTTTAAGCGTGACATTCTGTTTTGTAATTGGAAAGAAAAAGTTTGGCAGCAATCGTAATTTTTAGCTTATAATTTAAAAATCATGTAATATTCCGTAACATCGTAAGATGCAACTGAGTGCCAGACATAATTTAATTACTGCTTTTCGCCAGACATAAGAAGTAAATACTGCTTGCCAGAAGCACGGCGCAGTCTGGCATATTTATCGTTGAAATCATAATCTTCTGCCGGTCTGGCATGCGCGCCACAACAAAATTTTCTCGGCCTGTTTTGTCGCGTATTGATCGTTTATGTATATCTCTATATCGCCTTGCTTATATGCTATCAAGCTTGGCGGCAAATACTGACGTACTCGACCTCATATCAAAAAACGAGAAAGAGACGATCACAAACTTATCTGGTAGGCAACACACGAAACATCTGTTATGGTCGTCTATGGGCGCCGCAATTTGCTTACCACCAGGTAATGCGTGTCTGCTCATTTGCCTGACTATATCATAAAAAATTGACTTATTTTTATTTATTTATTTACACTTTTATACAGTTGTACATAAAGAAAAACTTACAACTACTTACAAAAAAAGAAGAGCACAACTCATTTGGCGGCCTTATCACTTATAAGTGATCTCTTCCAGGCTTTCCTTCCTCTAATTATATCTACAAAATGTAACATATACCCGAATTTTTATCGAGTTTGATCGATATTGTCTCTCGCGAAATGACGTGGCGCGCATGCTAGGCCGTCTGGCACTGTGACATATCTTTTCATCTTATGTTTTGTTTACAAATATTAAGATGACCCAATTTCACTGGGCCATTGGTTTATTTATATTATTCTTGGTTGTGGGTTTTTGTTAAAGAGGTTAGGAATATCGACGGATTGTTTATTTAGATATGTAGGTAGGTATTAATTAGTAATGTGTAGGTATTTTTTGATTGGAGTAAGATTTATATTATGGAGTTGTTTCCTTATTTGGCACAGGTATTAATGATACGCCCTACATATACTTGAATTACTATACTTGTATTATTGCAACGTAGTACATTTCATGTGTGTATGTTGCTCTATTACCCAGAAACAACTAGACAGATTTATATGAAAAATAGCACATTTGATGGTCGCCAGAAAATCAATAATCATCAATAAAAACTACCCACTTGAAACCAGGGTTGGAAAAAATCATGATTTTTTTAAAAAATCGAATAAAGCACGATTTATTGAAAAAATCCTAATTAATCATTACTTTTTTGATTTTTTCATTTTGCGTATTTTTGTGCGAAACGGAACGCGCCGCGAGCCTAAAGAGACAGTACGGGGATTTCCCTTTAGTCTAACGTGCTATTGAATGTCAAACAAACTTTTTCCAGTGGTGAAGCAATTGTTTGGAACGATAGCTTCTTCAGCTGCTGTAGAAAGAGTGTTTTCTACATTTGGAATTGTTGACCCTAGTTTTTAATTAAGATATCTTAATCTGTTTTATGTTGATTTCTGTGAAAGTAAGTAAAATTTAACCTTTTTGTTTTAATCATTGATTTTTATTGAAAAAATCGGTTGATTTAAATCAATCATGATTTAAATCAAAATGATTTAATCGTGCCAACCCTGCTTGAAACCCCTTTTGATACAACAATATATTACATACTGAAATCTATGATAAAATTACAGTACCTATAATAATATTGACATTACTGTTCCAAATAACATTAAATAGTATTTACATAACATTTGTTTGACAACATTCTCAGTATTTATCACTTATCAGTATGTTCTATTTATAATCACTCGGTGGGGTACTGAGGTCAGATAACGTCTCATTAATAAACAAGAGCTTTATGAATAAAGAACTCAATGCAAAAGAAGTTATTTTTAAAGTATAATGAGAGTTCTTTGTAACGATCTATAAACATTATTGTAATGCATTTAGGGCTGATTTTTCAATCCTTGGTTAAAACTTATTCATCGAATAACGTATTAAACTACCATTTCAAAAATATATTATATTTGTCCGTATTTGACAGTATACAGGTAACATTTTAAAATGTTCGTGTAATACTTTATTGGACGGATAAATTTTAACCAACGATTAAAAAATCGACCCTTAAATTTTTAAATTGAAACTTCTTTAGGCGCGTTGAGAGTCAAATTTAAAGGGCGCGTCATGACAATACCGTCACGTCATGGATCAAGGCGACGATTTTGTTAAATACCTTTGAATGTTGCCAAAGAAGTTTCACTTCTGACACGTGTGCTCGGCACTTACGCTCTTTTTGTTCTTTAATGAACCACAAAAATATAAATGAAATTAATATTTTATTTGTTAGAAAGATCTTGTAGCTACAAACATATACATATGTATATATATATATATATATATATATATAGATATACCTACAACTTAATTATAAGACTCATAAAAACATTTTATTCGATTTGATGAATAGACAAAAATCAACGTAAAAACATTTAATAAGAAAACACTCGTAAAATTACTTGGAAAACTTCAATCTCTAACAAAAGATGCAAACTCAGCACTCTTCAATTAACTCTTAATTAAAGTCTTGCTAATTAACAATGGATATTTAAGATCATATACCTTGTTTAAGATTTTCATAGGTTCCTGCTTTGTTAGTATATCTACTATCTATACTAATACATATTTAGGGATGTAACGATACCGATACCGATATATCGGCCGATATAATCGGCAAGCCGATATATCGGTATCGCCGATAATAAAACAACCGATACCGATATCAAACAATTCAAAAAACCGCGCCCAATGAACGATGCGGGAAGCCGCCCGCGCGTGCGCACTTTGTTTTCTGAAAAAACTCTACCAATAGTAAACTTTTATTAGGTACTGGTTGTATGTGTATTACTTAAAGTTGTACTGACTTTGTAAAATAATAATACTAAAAGAAATGGTTTTTTTGTTTTTTGATTTGGCATTTTTATTTAAAAGAATACGATTAACAGTTGAGTCTCTGTTAAATGTTGGTAACTTTTTATGCATAATTCACTATTTATTTTTCTACCAAGCCATCGATATCGGTATCGGTATCGGTATCGCCGATACATTACTACAAATATCGGTATCGGTATCGTATCGGCAAAATCATGTATCGTTACATCCCTACTAATATTATAAAGAGGAAAGGTTTGTAATTATGTATGTATGTATGGTTTTCACGCATAAACTACTGGACCGATTCAAAAATTCTTTCACCATTAGAAAGCTGCATCTTCACTGAGCAACATAGGCTAGGTTTTATCCCGGAAATCCCACGGGAACGGGAACTATACGGGTTTTTCTTTGAAAACGCGGGCGACGCCGCAGGCGGAAAGCTAGTGCTAAATAAAGATATGTGCAGTTCTAAAATAAGATTCGTAAAGTTTGCTTTTCGTCTCAAGTTTTAAAAGCGTAGCAAATTATCAGTTTCAACAACCTTATAGTTAATTATTAAACACCAAAACAGACGAAAGAAATTTAAAAATAGGTTAATTGGCTCTTAAATTTATAAATTTCAATCATATATATACCTATACAATTTTAGGGCTGATTTTTCAATCCTTGGTTAAAACTTATTCGTCGAATAATGTATAAAACTACCATTTTAAAAACGTATTCTAATTGCCCGTATTTGACAGTTTACGTGACATTTTAATATTATCGTGTAATACTTTATTGGACGGATAATTTTTATGCAAGCATTGAAAGATCGGCCCTAAATAACAATTAATTTTTCCTCTTTATAAATTAGAATATCCGTATATATTTTACATATTGATTTTCCTCACAACAATAAAATCAATAACAAAATAAAAGTTAATCTTCAAAACAAAGTAACTTTCTAAAATTATTGATACTAAAGTCATTTAAATATAAGGTGAACAGGTTTTGAGACTCGCGTTTTGAATTGGTTTCGATTAATAACAAGTTGAGAAAGCCTATGTATTTAGCAACCAGTTTGAATTACTATGGTACTATGCTAGTAAATATACACTACTAGGTATAGCAAGTATTAAGTACTACGTTTTAGTAGTTGCTCTATGATCGAAATTCCTTCTCTATAATGTTTGCCACACACGCTACGGTATACCTTGAATTGTCTACCTGTACAGGTATACCTAAGTAGGTATACCTGTACAGGTATGCGTGCATAGGTATACCGAAACGTATGTGGGAATAGACCTGTCCAGTTTTTTGATCCTACCTATGATCGGTTGACCTGCGCAGGTATATCTGTACGGTAAACTTCTCTGGTAGACCGTATGACTTATCTAACGTCTCACATGCGTTCAATGGAACGTAATTATCATCATCAGCCTATATATGTTCCCACTACAGGGACACGGGTCTCCTATGAGGATAGCAATAAGCGAATGATATATGCAATGAACAGTTCTCTATTGTAATATGAACTAAACGAAGTAATAAAATATTATTAATTATTATGTATTATTGCGATACCGAAGTACAAGGAATATTAAATGCGTATTTACTAGCTTTCCGCCCGCGACCTCGCCCGCTTTGTCTAAAACCTAATAAATAATATACTAAAACCTTCCTCTTGAATCACTCTATCTATTAAAAAAACGCATCAAAATCCGTTGCGTTGTTTTCAAAATTTAAGCATACATAGGGACAGAGAAAGCGACTTTGGTTTATACTATGTAGTGATGATAAACAATAATAAATGTATGTAAGTTTGGCGTTGATAATATTAACTACATAACTACTTTAGGGCTGATTTTTCAATCCTTGGTTAAAACTTATTCATCGAATAACGTATAAAACTATTATTTCAAAAATGTATTCTAATTGTCCGTACCTATATGACAGTTTACAGGTGACATTTTAAAATGTTCGTATAATACTTTATTGGACGGATAAGTTTTAACCAAGGATTGAAAAATCGGCCCTTGGTAGGATTGCAAAGGAAGCCCTATCCACAACAAATGCTGTCATATATGTTATATACTTTATACTTTTTATATGCGTTATCAGTACATTACGCACAGCACGTTTGTCCAAGTATCCATTTATAGCTGAGTTAGTATTCAAGTCGACTTGTTTGTCCTTCTGTGGTACACATTACTATACAATTTTATATGTAGATATATAGCGAGCTAAAGGGCTCAAGCTATTTATATCAGCACTGTTTTTGGGTACAGAACGCTGACTAGTTCTTTGTGGTATCCAAATGTTAACAGTTTTGTGTTTATTTTTAACTGCATCGTTTTTGGAAATAATATTTGGACTTGGTTCTATACATCGATTTAACGTGATCTGTTTATTTTTTTTTATGTGAATGGAATTATGAAATAAGTATTAAATGGGGGTTTAATAACATAACTATGTAATGCATCTCGCATTGCTTTACCTAGCAACAACGATATAATACGTAGAGTTAAAATTCTAGTACCTACATTTTAAAAAAGACTTTGGTTTAGCAAACATCACTACAACAATCCTAATATAGATTTATTATTTGCACTAAAAACAATTAAAGAGTCAAATATTATAACAGTATGAAATATCTAATATTGTACTAATAATAGTAATTAAATACCTAGTCAAATAGTTCACTATGAAATACCTAATCTATAGTAATATCATTCCTCAGTATCGAAAGACATTTCAAAATAAACAGTCTCAATCCTTGCACAATAATTTGGCATTGCGAACACATTTGCAAAATTCACAAGCTAGGGCTGCCAAAGTAAATAAAACATTGCTATATTTAGCACAAAATTACTCGCATGTACTTTTATATGTGGTACTAGCTTACCGCCTGCGGCTTCGCCCGCTTTGTTTAAAACCTAATAAATTATATACTAAAACCTTCCTCTTGAATCACTTTATCTATTAAAAAAACGTATCAAAATCCGTTGCGTATTTTTAAAGATTTAAGCATACAAAAGGTCATAGGGACAGAGAAAGCGACTTTGTTTACTATGTAGTGATTCACAACAACTTATGGCTCGAAAATCTTTGTTAAAGTAAAAAAAAATTCTCGTTAAGGTGGATTCCCACGGCATGTTTGCTTCACAAGCATTGGCAGACGACAAGCGCTTGTCGCCATCCGTCGCGATTTGAACTGAGCGTTCCCACGGCATGTGTGCGTATGGCAAGCACTGGCGAGCACGGTGGACGCTAATACCTAATAAATTTTCTTTTTTTTTTTAATTCAACGATAGGTATATTTCCATGTGTTAAGTGGGTTTTTATTCGTAACCAGGCATCATTAACATCATTTCTATTTTTATATTGAGGTTTTGAACAATTCCATAGAGCTGGTTCATTTTCGTACAGAGTTAAAAACTCGAAAATAAGTTCGTTCGTCCACTCCATCAGCTACGTAGGCACAAAATTATCGTAGATGCTATCGTACATCGTACGTAGGCACAAAATTATCGTATTTGTACGATAATTATCGTACGGTTCCGAACAATGACGCGCTACAGACGGCAAGCCCCGACGGACGTCGACCAACGCCGTCGCACCGCGCCAAGCGCGCACCTTTGATCTTACCGACTTCCGATGGATAGCACGGGCGTCGGCAAACGACCACAAGCGCGCCGATTCCCACGGCATGTGGTGTGGTGTGGCGCGGTCGGATTTGTGAAGCAAACATGCCGTGGGAATCAGGCTTTAATCTTACCTATTGCTTATGATACAAAAATATTGTCATCAAGCCTCTTGTTCGGAGAAAAACAAAGTTTCATTGGATCCATAACCACAACAGTAGTTACGAATACTAAAAGGATTCTATAAATAGATCACTATCACTACATAGTATAAAACAAAGTCGCTTTCTCTGTCCCTATGTCCCTATGTCCCTATGTCCCTTTGTACGCTTAAATCTTTGAAACTACGCAACGGATTTTGATGCGGTTTTTTTTAATAGATAGAGTGATTCAAGAGGAAGGTTTATATGTATAATAACATCCATTAAATAGTGGAGAAGTACTGTTATTTTTGAGGTTTCTAATGTGATGTCGTAAAAAATTACATTTTTTCCGCTTACATTGCAAACGCAGGCTGAACCCTACGAGTTTTATCAAAATAATGTACTAAGTATTATACACATTGAAAAGGTCTACAGAAAAGTCCGCGATGGTATATGTCTATCTCTTATGGATAACCCACAATAACTTTTTTTTGTCATTTACTTTTTACGACAAATAATGGCTAATTTTCGAAGCGATTTTAACCAATACAGCATTAATCCTTAACCAATTAAATACCTTGAATACATTGTTCATTTAATATAGATCTATATGGCCCTTTACACCGTATGATTTAAGTGAATATTTTCGAAGATATTACAGATTTAAAAATTGCGGGACGTAGCGTTTGCGGCGGTACCGGCCGGCCGCCCGGCTATATATTTTATACCCGTGCGAAGCCGGAGCGGGCCGCTATGTTTTTATATACAACGTTCACAGTTTTTCTGTAGTGTATTTAGTATCAGCATTGCACCCGTGCGAAGCCGGGGCGGGTCGCTAGTTTTATTATAAATCGAAATTCGTTAGCATGGAAAACGTTTTAAAAATGCAAATTAGTAAAGAGCTTTGAACTGTAATGTTATTTCTATTCAAAGGTATATGTCTACTTGTATCCCTTATAATTATCACTTTCAAATATAGATTGTATTCAGATAAATGGACGTATTTATGCAAAAAGGGACCAACCCACACCGAATCAA
>CAJQZM010024423.1:0-20824 GCA_907164665.1 Colias nastes | reverse complement strand
TTTTCGTCATGGGTGTCATTTTCATGGTTTTTGGGGTAGCTATTAACCAATATGAGGTCAAAACTAAAATCCAAGATGGCGCCGACGAAAAATTTGACATCTTTTCGTCATGGGTGTCATTTTCGTCGACGCATCTTGGATTGTTGTTTCATAAAAATAATATTTGCAAATGTGTTTGCTACTTAGGAAAAGTTCAGATTTAAAGATATCATAGGTAATGTGACGAATATAATTTATTTCATTCCGACCGTTTCTCGGAATAACATACATTTACTAAGAATTGCATACAATGCCGGGTTTAATATATTGCCGCCTGCCGGTAACATAATATTATGTATGATAATAATTCTTAAAAAAGTATTTTATACATTTCTTAAAAAGCTTCGATATTGTATACAATAATACAATTCATTAACTGATTATTATTCAAATTGTTGTAAAATAGTCACAATTTTTTAAGTTGGTTGAATACTCTAAAATACTTTTAGGATCCTACCTACTAATAAAAGTAACAAAATGAATTTTTAAAGTTCCCAGTAATCTTCTGGAATCAATTTCAATAAAAATATAAAAAAAAATAATATCAAGTATGAAGATGGTCTATAAAATGGATTGCGCTATGTTTACGTGAGCGCGAGCGTGATGTTCCCGCGAACCACGTTGCGACGTTAAATACCTAAATTTGAGTAACGCAGATATGTGACAGCGTCCTTAACTCAAGGATCACTTATCTACAAGAATTCCTTTCAAAAATCCTCGTTTTCAAATCCACATGATCAAATGCGAATTTCTTTAAAAATACTTACGTTAATAAGGTTCAAAGGTGGATATTACTTACTCTATTTTCATCACATTTTCTGCTTTGAGTTAAGTTTTCGTGTGTGTAATTGATTTTGTTGTTTAGTTTGGAGTTCTTTGCGGCTAATTTAAAAGGCAGGATATGAAAATATTAAGAAATCTCCTGTGAGACCTTTTTCGTTAAGAATTATTGTAAGGGCTTTTTTGTTAAGGGCTGTGATGGTTGATTTTCATAAAGTTTGTTAAGAACAGTGCGAATTATCATCGCCTTTGGTTTGTACTTTTTGTGTGTTTGATGGAAAATGAAATGACACAATTTATAACGGGTGTAATCGTTATGTGTGCACAGGCGATTATTCCGTAGGTAACTATTGCAGATACAGAAAAACTTTTAATTGATATCGAAAGTACTTAACCTAATGAGTAAAATGCCATTAATAAGTTTTTCAAAATATAAAGAAAAATATAAAAAAAAAATACTTTAAACACTCCCATATTATTTCCCATACATTTTGTATTCATAGCAGATTTTCGAAGTGACGTCCTCATTGTGCAATACAATGAGGAGCTCTATTTACAGTCTCTAAATATTTTTTCTAAAATAAGTATATAATAATCTATTTCATTTAATAATTACCTATATCCATGTCTAGTTATAATAATAAAGATTGAACAGACGATCTAGAACATCATATTATATCAGTTCTCGGCGAACATCAGAACTCAGCAGTGATGAATTTTGTAGTGGGAGAGACAAAAAAAAAATAATTTAAAAGTGTGTGTTTTTACTGAATTATTTATTTCCCGGTTTTAAAAGTAAGTATTTATTTTGGTATATTTAAACATAAAACTTAATTTAAATAAATAAGTAAAACATAATTGAATCTCAAATCCAAATTTACCTATCTTTCTATTAATAATACTATTATTAAACAAAATCAGTTTTTTCTGATGATCGAACTCTACATTCCATTTTTATATTCCTTACAACATCACAAAACTAACTTATATGTCGGAGAATTTAAATAACTCTCCATAATTAATTATAGTTAGGTAGATATGTGAAATAATATTAAATAATGACTCAGTGCGCACACCTTGCGCGGTCGATGGTAGTACCGAGACTATATCATCGAGCTACTGACCCAAGGAATATAAACCATAGCATGGCCCGTAAGCCCATGCATTTCATATCAATTCAATATCGACATTATGTTGTAAACAATAGAGTACATTATAATAGGAAGGTATAGCCACATAACAACTACTCTGTTATGATTCTCTCACATATAATATTAGTTCGCCTCACCAGCTCTATATAATTCCAAGAAAAAACTCCACATAACGTATACAAACAGACCCCAATCATGGTAGCATTCCTCACTGTGCAAATTACATCGCCTCTGTCACTCACTTCGGGAATCGATGCCAGTATTTAATTAAATTCAAACCAAATTATCCGCCAAGACGAGTGACTTAAGATTCGTGGGATTTATATAGAGCTGCTAATACAAACGGGTCGACAGAAGGAACAGTTGTTGTCAAGTCAGTGTTGTAATACTTGATTTAAGTAATTCTTTCATAAAGTTACATTTTAATTCATAGAAAGAACTGAAGATAAAAATAATTTTGTTTATTGGTTGTTCTTTTACCTAAGCAATAGAAAGAGTCACTGTATAGTGCGACGAAAGCGAAACCGCTTGCAATGCCAACTACAATCTTCTAGAACTACCACAAACTAGTTTACTAAAATTTAAACCTTTATCAAGTATCAAAATATTCCCAAGCTAATAAAGTGTCATTTATCAGCTCTACCTTTATAAATGTACCTTCTTAGATTAAGGATTGGTCTCCGCGCGCGCGCTACGACTAGATACCGCCGGCGTACTTGAAAAATGCGGCAACTAATAGTACGCCGAATTCGGCGTACCCAAGCCAGTCGTGTCACAAGCATTGTGTGGAGAGGGCGTACCGATACTTTATAAAGATTTTGAACAAACCCCGAAGTAAAATGCCTGTTTGTATCATAAAACTGTTTAAAAATAATACAACAAAAAATAAGAAAGACACTGGGATCACGCACCATCACTAAGTATCGTATTATTCGAAATTTCTCCTTTACTTCGAAAATTTTGTCTACGAAAATACGACGCCATTCAGTGTTGCCGTACTGCATATCCAAAAAAATACACGTGGTTGAGGAAATCTTTTAGCAATAATTTGAACTTATTAATAATGTTTTTTTTCAATAAGGCATGTATAAAAAAGGATAATAACAATAATTTATTTCTGCTTAACCATGTTTAACTGACTCATATAATATGTTTTTTTTTATTACCGCTTTTTTACTTTTAAACAACCTTTGTGACTATAGTATAGTAGCGTCGCAAGTGGATTTGAGTCGCATGTTCATGGATTCGATTCCCGGCCAGGTCAAGATGAAAAAAAATATTTTTCAAACTTCTTTCCAAGATGGCCGATTTTCCATTTATGAGGTAAAATTTATGTAGCTGGCAGCACAATTCTTCACACACTCCAGCGTCCTTACAAATTGCCTTACACACACTACAGAACTGAGTTGCCGCACTCACGGAGCTATTGTTTTTAGGTGGGGCGGTATCTAGTCGTAGCGCGCGCGCGGAGACCAATCCTTAATCTAAGTGTACCTTATTTTATTAATATTTTTAAAACAACGTAATATTATGGTATTACCAGCTCTATATAGATACGTCAAGTGTCGGGCTCAATCAGCAGTTCCCGCTCGTGGGACCGGGGTTCGATTTGCATTCGATATGCCAGACTACTATATAATTGGATCTTATAAGTAATCCAAATTAAGTATTTTATTTACACTTTTTTTCGCCAAACATACGAACTTTTTGCTGTATTTATGCCGTGAAGATCAAATGGTAGTAACGCGGCGCGCTGGCGTGGTGCGTGCGCAGCGGGGAGCGCCGCGAGCTGGCCGCCAGGGACCTGCAGCCGCACAACGAGAAGTTGGAGAAGTTCGTGGAGGACGTCAAGTGAGTATATAATTAAAAAAAATAGTGAACGTTTTTTTAGTGTAATATAGAACTTGGTAATATATAACTAGGTTCTTAAAAAAGCGGCAGTCCTCGTATGCATAATATTATCTTATTATGTAGATATTATTCATACACTATCTTTCTGTATAATTATTGCAATGAAATTCAGATAAATGCGAAAGTACGGTAGGATCAATGGCTGGTTTGTTAATTCACAGAGATCATTCCTGAAGTTTTTGCGAGTTGTTATTGAGACTGGTCTGGGATATGTATGCTCAGCAATAAGCAAAGCGATAAAAAAAGAATGCAGAATAGACAATCCTAAAACATATGTACAACTTATTTAGATACAGGCTAAAAACTTCAAGATATATCCCAATGTATACGTAAACCAATACATAATAATTATAATAAAGGGGAAATATTTATTTGTTGGTTTAATACGAATTATCTCAAACAAAACAATCGATTTCAACATTTAGGTACGATTAGAAAACCTCTACCGAGTAATGCAATAGGTACATTCTATTTTAATTTGAAGAGCGACGAATCACATTTCAAATTAAAAAAAAAGAGCGTGTGTGCCGAGCACGTGTCAGAAATGAAACTTCTTTGGCAAGATTCTAAGTAACAAAATCGTCGCCTTACTCCATGACGTGACGGTTTTTGGCATGACGCGATCTTGAAATTTTACTCTCAACGCGCCTAAACAAGTTTCACTTCAAAAAATATCATAATTTGATCTCAGGCATTAACCACTTCACCATACAACATCAGATTATTAACAATATATTTTGTTTATTAGTAAGGGTCCGTTATCAATACCACATGTGGTCCCTAAATCATGTATTAGTGGTAAATACGACTAATGGCTAATAATCAAAGAAAGGAAATTTTGTCATATCTGTATGAAACGGTTTGTGACACACTGGGATAAAAGTTATAATAATAACTATATTAATTTGGTTAAACGAGTTCTAAGCCTAAACGCTAATAATTACATGATGTAAAGTTAAACATTTTCTTAAGATACATCCGTTCTAGTAGCTTTTATATACGAAGAACAAGCACCTATTTAACGTTCAGTGTTAGCATGAATGTTCATAGTTTGAAGTAAAAAATAACTTAGATTGGCGATGCATTATTTAACACTGAAATAAAATAAAACTCTATTTTAAACGAAAACGAATACCTACATTGAAACATAACTTAAAAAATACATTTAATGAAAATCTACATTTATAAAGACAATAATATCACCTTAATATTAACTACATCTTGCAAGACCAAGCTCAGTGTACCCTCCGCATTACAGGGGAGACCTAGGGCGGGTGGACATCAAAGCGTTAAGTGCTTCTTTGCTCATCGAATCCCATTTACCAAAGACGGCCCCTCGATAAATAAGATTATATTCGGCTGCGATATTTTTGTTTTTGCTAACGAACTGATGTAACGCAGATGTGTTTTAGTGGATTAGGGAAAATCACTATAATATGGTATAGGTATTTTGGAAATGTATACCTGTAAATGTGTGTCAAAACTATTTGATGCCTTTGTTACAAAATTTAATTAAGCATTACTTTCTTATGTAATAATATTACACTAAAAATTTCACATCTTTAGGGTTTTAAACTCAAAAAAAAAATTAAGATTTACATCAATATCTACTATCTAGTACTCAAACATATCTGCAAAAACGGATAACAAGCTAAGTGAATATATAACATCCATTTCCGATCAGCTGTCGTTCTTAGAAAGAGTAAGAAACTTGAATGAATGAGAACTTTATTGTACACACCAAATTACAGACATTACATAAAATGGAATACACATAAATTGCAATTGAAACTTTTATCCACACTCAATATTTGCGTCAATAATAATATAGTAGGAAAAAAAATAATATTTCTAACATCGACCACCTTGTGTTTAATTTTAAAAGAATAAACTCACTATTTTATTGTTCTTACCGATCTCGCAAAGGAAGCCATAAGCCCAATAGTATATTTAACCATTACCAGCCCCCTCATATTTTCCAATACCACGTAATCGGCGCCATCATTAATGTCTATATAAGTTGAATTAACGATAGTACGTACGTGCGAAAGATTCGATATAATAATAAATATTGGAATTTCATAGACGATGTTTTCTTTTACTGACAGTCGATTAAATTATATACCAATAAAGTTTGGTTGTTTGTTGTGTAATCACGCTACTGAACCGATTATGATGATACTTTGCAGTGTTGTAGCTTACATATTTTGAACATAAGTTACAGAAATACTAGGTTTTGGTTTCGACTGGTGGGAAAAAGTTAGTATAATACGTAATAAATATAATAAAGTATAAATACTTGTTCCTATTTTACTCGACTGCCCCAAAAATACTGTTTTAAAGTTTTCATATTTAAACTACTTATATTGTATGTTTACTGATTGACATTCTTTGCAGTTTAAAAAGATATTCTTTATAGTAAATCGCGTAAGAATTATAGAGTATCGATAAATCATATTATTATTGCTCTTAGAGCAATAGGTAGAGCCATTGCTTAGAGCATTCTCTACCTACCAGTTTTTACACTAAAATTCGGTTGTTGTGATAAAAAGTATTATCAAGATCAAGTCTATCTCTATTTCAAACTTCATCAAAATTTGTTAATTCCTTTTGGTGTTTAAGCGTAACAGATATATTTCTTATATTAGGATTACAAAAATAAGGTGTAACAGAACAAAAACTTGGACCATCAATGCGGTTGTCAATACCACCCCACAGTACCATCAATTCTAATGTATCTGTCATTAGCTTCGCAAGAAGTTATGCGATAATGGGCCTTATTGCTTCGGTCCCAGAGGGGCGGGTGGAGAAATTCCTTTGTTGTGCCCAGTTTATGCTCTTAATATGGGTATTGGTGGTGAATTAGGGATGCTGGATGTGGTAGGAAATAAAATAATAATAGAAGAGAGCTACACATAACCTTGTAATTCTAAAGGTAATCTTACATAAAAATGTACACTTTAGAACGATTTCATATTCAACTTTAACGATTCACAAAACCTTATTGACTATAAGATGGAGGTTTGAAACAATCTCTCAGTATAGAGGTAATACGAGTAAGAAAAGAAATGCAGTTGTAAGAAAAAGCAAGCATATTTAGATTGTCGTATTGATAAAAGTGTTTTCTGCATATTTATCGTTCGTAGTGGCATTGATCATTAAATTACAAACAAATAAATGCTCTACATAATAATTAATTAATTTCAATGCATCTATTAATATTAGCACATCTAGTATAAATAACATTTAATTCTCTGTATTCAATATCATCTATTTGTAGCGAGTTGCGTTATCTTTGCCAACCACTCGGAGTTTTTCCATTGATTCCTACACACGTGTCTTTGCTATGAAACAAGACTATTACATAATATATTTAGACTAGCTTTGCGACGCGTCTTTGCTCGCGTCGTTAGAAAATTAACAGGAATTGTCATTATTATAATATTATAGATTTTTAAGCGTCATTTATCGGAATGAGATTAACTGTAGTAAAAAGTAATCTATCTATCATAATCGCTGCGTTGCGACGCGATAGATAGACAAAGAAACAAAACACAAGGGTTTATAATATTTCTAAGAAAGTAAGGACAACATCCTTGTGTCACAGTGTTTGTAAATCCTCTTTCGGTTTGACCGATTTTTATGAATGTTCCTAATAATGTTTTGAAAACCTATAAGTAATACGAATATTGGCTGGAAATTGCGGCTCCCTCGCGTAGGAACTAGGCATAAAGTAACCTATGTGCTATTACAGAATATAATCTATCTCTACTTACCTACACCAAATTTCATAAGGATCCGATAAAATAGATCTGCGTAAAAGAAACACAACATACATGCATTTAGTAGCACCGATTTGAATGAAAATAGTTGAAGTTGAAGAAGGTCAAACATAGACTACTAGGCTTTTTATATGTATAAATACATTCCTGAAGGGTTGAAATAGATTATTTTTACACTTGGATTTGTTGTAGGTACCTAATCTTGTTTAAGTTAACATACCAAAATGTTAGTTACACACACATTTATGTATGAAAATTTTCAGCTTTTTCACTTTAATTTAGAAAGCCATTTTAAAGATAAGTATAATAATTAAGACCTTGGCAATCTGTGCAAAATAAAGCTTAGTGGGACTAAATAGGAAGAGAAAAGACGATCGGGGGTGGATTCGCCATTTTATTTTTAATGTTTATTGCTTTTTGCCAGATAAATTCGCCCCCTGGGGAGTGAGAGGCGAAGAATCAATGCGGTAAGATGTTACTTACTATTTGTTGGGATTTAGAAAAATATTCAATAATATTTGAGTATTTGCAGGTAAGTATGGGATAGTATAAGGTTGGAATGAGGTTATGTATAGAGAAGTATGGATGGTAAAAAGTGAATTATTTAGATACGTCATTTAGGGATGTACGTTTTTGGTATTTAAATGACTCTGTGTTTGATTGCCTATGACACAAAAATTAACTAAAATACTGGAGCTAATTCAGCTACAGTTCTGTAGGTAGGAAATTTTACGATAGATTTCATAAATACAAGACAGTGATTTCGCTACGAATATATTTATATTATTCAGAACTTGGTGTTTACTCAGTGAAGTTGAACTTTTTAGGCGCGTTGAGAGTACAATTTCACGTCATGGCAATACCGTCACGTCATGAAGTAGTGGATTTATATTGTTATACGCTCTTTTGTTTCTTATAACAGCTATCGAATTTACTCTCTAAAATCAATTAAAAACCTACCTATCAACTATCAACAACTCGAAAAATTCTCGACTCAAAATACAAATTATTTCCTAATCAAGCCCATAGTAGGGGAAGCGAGGATGATTTCAGTCGCAGATGTTTTCTATGTTAATTCTATTGTTTTTTTGTTAATTTTTATGCTTCGTCTCATGGACGATTTAGCCCGGCCGTTTGGTACAGGCTAAACGGTAATGTTAGACGGAAAGTGCGATCGCTTGATGAAATCGAATTTGCTAAAGTTTTCGTGAAGAAATTTGTCTATAATGTTAGAAGGGCGTATAGCTTTGCTTAATTTTGTTTGTTCTGTTTGAAATGTAGGTTGTGTAGATTAAATAAATAAATAAAAAAAGACTTGTGGCACTCGGGGACTGCCGCGGTAAAGCTATTGCATGCTATGCCTTCAAGCCACACCTCCGCCCCCATCGGAGTGGGGAGCGTGAGGTTTTTCGTTACAAAATTTCTGGATTCGGTCCCCGCGCTCAAGGCCCGCGATAGAAGCTATGCAATAGCTTAATAAATAATTATTCAGGACTATTTTCACACACGGCACGATCTGATCCCATACTAAGCTTTCGCTTGTGTTATGGAAACCAGATTTCTGATAAACATACTTATAAAGATAATTAGCACCCAGACACAGAGCAAACATCTATGCTCATCAAACAAATATTTGCCCCGGGTGGGAATCGAACCCACGACCTCTGGCTTGGAAGACAGGGCCACTACCAATCAAGCCAACCGGTCAGTCATTTAATGATTACAAGCATATATTAAAATAACATAAATATTTGACTCTACACTGTAAAGAAACAATAATTAGCTATCAAAAACAATAAGTACAAAATTTGCCTTCGCACGATTAAAATATCTACACTTAGAATTCACGACTTTTAATCGTTTTATTCATTATATTTTTAAGCTATTGCATAGCTTCTATCGCGGGCCTTGAGCGCGGGGACCGAATCCAGAAATTCCGTAACGAAAAAACCTCACGCTCCCCACTCCGACGGACACGGAGGTGTGGCTTGAAGGCATGCTATGCAATAGCTTTACCGCGGCAGTCCCCGAGTGCCACACGTCTTTTTTATGTACAATAATTTATATTAGATGTGAAAATATTGTAAAGCCAACTTCTATACCTAATATGAGAATAATACCCTTTACTAACATGCGTATAAAATTCCTACCTAAAGAATATTTAAGGAAATAAACAATCTAAACAATCCCTAATGTATCAAATTATTTTCCAGAATGTTCTTCGATTTTCTCGAAAAAATATTGTATCCATTCCTTAATATTTATACAAAAAACCTATAGATAATGATCCATATTTTACACCACCCTGCCACCCCCGAAATCCATTTCGCGTATTAACGTTCGAAAAACTGGAATAAATAAAAAACAAAAACAAAAGGGAATTTCGAAACATTATGTAATTTATAGCTATGGTAAATTTATTAAATACTACAGGGTACTTTATTTAATAACGTTGGTTATAATATCAGCTTTGGACAGGACTTTATTTAGATCTCAGAGAAATCTTTCATCTATCTACGTGTCGAATTTCATCCAGTACCAGTCAGCTGTTATTGCGTCCTCTTGAATAACTAGAAAAGACAGTTACAGTTTAGAATTTGTTATGTCAATTATTAATTAATGTCTAGATATTATGTTACATATTAATCATAAAAATATTTATTTATCTACGATAAAAAATAAAGATAATCAATTTATCTAAATTCTACCTATCTACCTATCTAGGTATAAAGCTTCGCGAACTTTCTTAAAGCGCTTCTATTTGCTAGTGAATAGTATTTTTTAAACTACCTACCATATCTTGCAATATATTCGAAATTCCCTTAAAAAAGTCGAAATCTCGTCGTCTCGGGACCGTCGCTTGACGCCGTTCAAGCCACGTTTGCTCAATTGGAACTCGCTTCGGCTAATTTTTTAGACATTTTTAATTAGTACTGAAAATGCTGCGATTCGACTCAATATGTTAGGAAGGAATAGGAAGAATATAAAATAGGTTTAGGTAGAGATTTTCTTGTTTAAAAAAATATTGTAGACATGTTTAACTAACGAATGCATGTTCATAATTCGTAGGCTGTTTTTAATATAATAATGTCTCAATATAATATTATTTACGGGTACTACTACTACTGTTTATTGTATTTAAATTATTGTTACCTTATTATGTTTTGATTTTGTGTTGTAAATTGTGTTTCTGTATATTATTTTATACTTTTATCACGTGTGTATTATGCTTGTCACTACATACTTAGTATAAAACAAAGTCGCTTTCTCTGTCCCTATGTCCCTTTGTATGTTTAAATCTTTAAAACTACGCAACGGATTTTGATGCGGTTTTTTTAATAGATAGAGTGATTCAAGAGGAAGGTTTTTTAGTATATAATTTATTAGGATTTAGACAAAGCGGGCGAAGCCGCGGGCGGTAAGCTAGTATATTATATTATGCTTGAATTAAATGTATTTCTTTCCGTTTTTGGTATTTTTCTGAAAGGTTTTCATCAGAACAACATTAGCATAAAAATACTGGTAGCCCTCATAACTTTGATACATCGATTCTCAAACTCATTCAAAAAATACGCGGAAAACTTATCCATGTCAAAATTTAAAGCATTCGAGAGAACACGACGCAAATTAATTCGCAAAAAATACATTTTCGGGACAAAAAATTATTTGCCAAAATCGACGCGGCGGGCCCATGAGATTAGCAAAAGTTTTTCCGACTGAAAAAATTCAGAATCAATCCGTTGATTAGTAGGATTTTATTTTTTTGGGGTGACATTTAAACATGGTTTAATCACCCTTCGGCGATTGCGTGGGGGTGGAATATTTAAAATTAATGACAGTTAAAATGCGTTCTCGAGGGATGCGACGGTCAATTTTTTTGAAGATTTCAAACAAGTTTTTTCGAAGTAATTGCGCGTAGATGCTGTGATGTGACGCGAATTAAGTACTGTATTGAGGGGCTAGTGATTCCTTCAACTTCTTCAATACGGTTTGATGGATATCAGTTGGATTTATGCAATATTATTTACAGATATAAGACTCATAATTTGAATATGTATGAAACGCATACAATGAAAGTTTACCAGTAGATACTTATATTTTTCTTAGCTTTTGCTTACTATAATTATTTTTATAACTATTGTCACGAGCTTAACAGTTACTCTGGTATAAATATAAAAAAAAACGACGTGTGGCACTCGGGGACTGTCGCGGTAAAGCTATTGCATGCTATGCCTTCAAGCCACACCTCCGTGCCCGTCGGAGTGGGGAGCGTGAGGTTTTTTCGTTACTGAATTTCTCGATTCGGTCCCCGCGCTCAAGGCCCGCGATAGAAGCTATGCAATAGCTTAAAAACACACATTTTGAACACGTATAGATAAATCAATATAAAATATACATCTATACTTATAATAAATCTGTAGAGAGGCCAATTCTGTACATGAAATATATTTAAAAAAAAACTATGAAGGGGTGATAAGGGATCGCTACTGATGCCAAAAATGCAATCAGTAAAATTTTTGTCTGTCTGTCTGTCTGTCTGTCTGTCTGTCTGTCTGTATATTCGTTATAGAAACAAAAACTACCCGACGGATTTTAACTAAATTTGGCACAATTATTCTTCATACTCCTGGGCAGGTTATAGTAAAAGAATCATGTAAATCGGTGTAGAAACACCAAAGTTATACATGAAATACGTTATAAGTCATCGCGCGTGAATACAGAATCATGCCATAAGGATTATTTTTGTGTATCAGTTGCCGCGTTCGACGCGCTGCGCGGCGGGAGCTATAAAAATTAAAAAGGCGGCGGGTCTGCACCCGTTTCGCATTGTCACGGCATCACGTGTGAATGGCTGAACCGATTTCGATTATTCTTTTCTATTATATTCCTTGAAGTACGAGGATGGTTCTTATGTAGAGAAAACGTAAATATGTACCACGGGCGAAGCCGGGGCGGACCGCTAGTATTTAATAAGTTTATAAGCAGATGAGATTGTCCTCGGATACCGGCGACTGTAAAAATTAGATTTTACAAGTCGATTTCATTTTTCATTAATTCGTCTTCAGGGGTCATGAACGTGGATATGAGTACTAGAAGGGACGTGTATTTTTTAGTTTTTATAAGTGTTTATAGATTGTATTTTGTCATTTGGGAGAATAGTTTTGTGAACTGAAGTTTGTGAAATGGAAAGTTGGGCGAACTCAACGAAAGTCGATTTTGTTAAGTTAGTTGATATAAAAAATAGAAATGATCTTCATAATATTGACCAACGTCAAGGGACTAGATAAAAAAGGAATAGAATTATGTCGCTAATAGAGCTACGTTATACATATTTCAAACTGTTCACACTGGCTGAAAAGTCTTCTCAATATTGAGCTAAATTGAGAAAATTGTAATTGCGAAATTTACTATTGTTCTTAGTTGCTCATGAAATCTTTTTTCAACTACCTGTAAGTAGGTATGTACATTACCAACAAGCACCTCTATCAACGAGTAGCTATTTAGAAAAATTTCGATGTATTATGTAAAATTAATAGTCTATGAGAACTTAGATAAAAAGTCTAGATATTTAAAGCCACATCTAGTGTCTCTACATCACTATAGTCGATACCAAGTTCCTATATAAAATTTCCCTACGGGCTAGAAGCGGGTATTTTTTCTTTGCAAACTCTATTTAACTCTGAACCGTAATTCGAGACGAGATGGCTGATTAATTATTGATGGCCTTTTCCGATTCGAAAGATTTGTCTTTGATGTTAATTTTTTTTAATCCTCGTAATGAATGAATAATGAACGAATAATGAACGAAGTGTTTTGATGGTTCGCTGTTTGATTTCTGTTTTGACGCGGGTTTCCTTTTAATATTTGATAAGTATCTGTTTTTCGGTTTTCAAAAGAAATTTGGCAGAATATTTGATTGGGTTCTACCTTATTGACATAGTCAATTGTGGTGGCAATTTGAAATGATGAATGCTTTATGAGCTACGTCATGAATTATTTTAGTATGTGTATTTCATATACTTTTTAATTATGTACAAATAGCAATAGATGGCTACTTTAATAAATAGGTAAGGCATGTCATTTCAATGTTCTTGTTTTGTCCAAAAGAGCACTGTTATTATGAAAGTATATACCTACAGTATATCATAAGAAGGTTAGATATTATGGTAGTAATATTAGCTACTTATGCCATGAAATGTCTAGTGGTTAATTTTAATGGAAAACTTTATTTATTATCTCTAGTCTAATGAAAAAAAACAAAATAATTTATTTATCTTCTGATTAGATCTGTACGTATGTTATTTCGAATATTAAACGACTAGCTGCTCCGCGCGGTTTCACCCCCGTGGCTCCACTCCTGTTGGCCGTAGCGTGATGATATAATATAGCCTATATATAGCCTTCCTCGATAAATGAGCTATCTAACACCGAAATAATTTTTCAAATCGGACCAGTAGTTCCCGAGATTAGCGCGTTCAAACAAATAAAACAAACTCTTCAGCTTTATAATATTAGTATAGATTTGTGTTATTTGCAAACGACATTCAGAATTTCTCATCAATCGTAATTACCCCAAGGCACCTTCCTTGAGATTATTTCTTTAATATAATGCGATTTAAAATAATATGAACAGGTAGGTTGATTATTTGGTTTTGTTTACATGCTATTATACTTATGTAAAAGTATTATTTAATTTTGAACTGATGCAACCCCCTTATAAATAATTAGTAGTTATTTTTACAAAACATATTAAGTTTTACGAAAATACTACTTTCTACAATTTTCATAAAAATTGATTGCATAGCAAGTGTAAGATTGTAAGAGTGTAAAAGGTAACTAAATCTATACTATTTGTTTGTTTTAAGGCGCTAATCTCAGGAACTACTGGTCCGATTTGAAAAATATTTCGGTGTTAGATAGCCCATTTATCGAAGAAGGCTATACATCACCACGCTAAGACCAACAGGAGCGGAGCAATGCGGGTAAAACCGCGGGGCACAGCTAGTATTTAATATGAATAAATACAATCACAAGTAGGATACGTCATCATAATGATACTCCAATTTATTACATACTAGAAAAGACATCCTGTAACAAAATCTAGAAAACTCGAAGACAATGGATCAGTGACCTAGATACGCGAAACCCAATATTGTATGCACAAAGGTGAACAATAGATATCACCGGTGTGAGACCGATACAGCACTTGCTCAGGATTCAATAGATAACTTGGTGTACAGGGTGTTGTGTTTGTTGTTGATCATTTGTTATGTTCGATTCATCCGCATTAATATACTCGTAGGTACCTAGTGAAATTTTACAAACTATAAATTCAAATATAAAACACATCTACTACGTGTAATATTAGTTTTTTAGCGCAGAATCGTGTCTTGTGCTGTATAATTGCATTGAACCTGTGTAATAATAGTGTAAAAGTATACAAAATGCCTTCTGTCTTCATCACAGGACCAGTTTTCACTCACGAATCATCCACTGTAGAGAGGAAATTTGCAGATTTTATATTGATAGATAGATACAATGAACTACTGTGTGCAAAACTTACCTAAATAAATTACATAAATCTGGTGAAAAAGCATCGGTAAAATTATCTATGTTGTTCTAGAAAATCCCGTCATTGCTATTGCTTCAACTTAATAGGAATTAATGTCGTCAAAGTTTTATAGTTCAAACAACTACTGCACATAATATATGTAGAGTATGTGTAGGAAGAAGTTTTGGGTCAATTTAAACATTTATATTTTAGTTCTTCAAAAAATATGATTTATTAATTTGTTATTACTACGTTAGCGTGGGTTAGTGGTCGACGCTATGCAATGTGCGACACGATCAAAACTCCTTTTTTTATTTTTTTTTAAGTGGGGAAATTTTCCAGTGATAGCTACGGCCCCCGGGGAAGAAGCCGTGGGTTATGTCGGATTCTTACCGACTAAAACCCCACTGTGTTCCGTCGAGCCGCTTTAATGATGGGGCCGTGGGTATTGGTTGGAATTCTTCCGCGACAACGATCAAAACTCTTGCGTCATAGCACCTATAATTTCAAATTGTCTTGTTTTATTCAATAGTTTTCTCCAAAACAACACCCTATATAAGCCCCTTGTCACGGTGTCACGCGACACGCGACTATTGTGAACGCCGCCTTGTGACCGCCGCGCATCGGTGGCTAACTATAAAACAAACAAGCTTTTATGTTTAATAGATTTCCATTAGACGCAAATGAGGATTCAATTCTTGTGGACAAACTACTATCTATCGCTAACCAGTATATCTCTACCATAAAAACTGTCTTTGAAAGAAAGAAAATTTATTCAGCAACACACAAATAAAAAAATAAAAATATTCATTTTCACTGACACAAGATGTGGATCTTACATAGTGAAAATGTAGTCAAATTCATCACTTACTGTTCATACACATACCGAGAAACAAAATAAAAGCTTAATCTCAAACTAAAGCTCAAGTCGTAATAATGATCAAACATTTATTTTAAATAGGCTTATTACTACCAAAACTCTTAGTCGATATTATGATAGATTTAGAGTTCAGACAATAAATACTTTAAATAGCAATACCTACATCCTAAACGCACGATAATAAATGATATTATACAGAATGTAAATTTAATATATTTTATTCGAATAGATTACCATACTTTCCTTACAATCTGTAAAAATGCTATACACGTTCTTGTCAATTGCCAAAAACAAAGTCCATCGAGATCAAGCGACTGGACATGAATTGTTAAAAAGATAAATCCACTCGGACTTGTAAAAAATATGCCCTGGGTATTGGAAGATTGAAAGGGGCGAATCACTTAGCGTCTTCAATTTATGGGAAAATCTGCCCCGGGAGAGTTCCGTGGTCGGACTAACAATATTACGCTACTTATCCCGGCTCAGATTGATTGGCCCGGTTCGGCCATTTTTTAAATGGACAATTTCGGTTCTTGCAAGATGTAGATGTTAGATAGAGGGAGTTGGGCAATCTGGTCATAAATCAGAGCGTTTATTGGAGATATTATGTTTTGTTTCTTTACATGGATATAGGATTGTTCTGAAACATTCCTATTAGGTAGGATCGTGGTATTAGAATAGTAAATGATGTTTAGAAGTAATTTTAGAGTTTGATGAAGTAATTAACAATAATTTCAGATATTTCTTAAAAAAAATTCTAGTGATAACTAAGCCTTAATATTTTAATAAAGCAATCCAGTACTTATTGAGGTGTTAATATCGGCACTGACAAGAAGATCATTGTGCTTTTGTCAACATCATTTAAATTAAAACAATAATTCCAAAGAATATTTAATTAATCACATCACAAAGAAAAACAATCCAAGAGTATAATCCAGAAACAATTTATAAAGTGAATAAATCGTCTGTCTATAACCGTTGAGAGAAGGGGTCAAATAACGGGGAAATGCCCTCAAATTCCGTCAATAAATAAAAGTGGACTGAAGGAAAAAACCGACCACTAACAGACCAACTTCCGAAAAGATATTTATGGACAGAAGGGGTGTTTTATTGCATGTTACATTTTAACCCACTGTGCCCAGGGCTATCTGCGAGTGTTGTTACACCGAAGTGTAAGCTAAGGATGCGAAATGGAAATATTTTTACTAGATAAGTACTAGTTAGATAAAGTGTTGAAATTTGTGTAATTTTAGAAGGTAAAATATGAGGATGTGATGGTAGTAAAACGAACTTGTGATTGTTGTTGTGCTAAAATAATGTGTTTAATAAAAAAAAGCATTATTATGTAAATGAGATGGTGTTAGTAATAAATAAAACACGAATGAAATTTAATCGAAAACAATTTATTATTGCTATGTAGTACCTAGACAGGATTATTTTCAGCTATTTTAGGAAGTAGGACAATAGGCAAAAGTTTTCAATGGAATCCATTTAATTAAACTCTATTATATAGTTATTTATCAGTGTCACAATTTTATAAACAAACTAGCTTACCGCCCGCGGCTTCGCCCGCTTTGTCTAAAACCTAATAAATTATATACTAAAACCTTCCTCTTGAATCACTCTATCTATTAAAAACAAACCGCATCAAAATCCGTTGCGTAGTTTTAAAGATTTAAGCATACAAAGGGACATAGGGACATAGGGACAGAGAAAGCGACTTTGTTTTATACTATGTAGTGATGAAATAGGCAGCACTTGAAAATATATTATACATATACAGTATACTCCCAAAACGGTGTAACACAAGGCCAAGGATTCGGCGCTTAGGAAAAAAATAACTTTATTTTTATCTCTCTATTTATTCCTTATAGCCCTTGATAAGGTCATTCGCACTGATACAGCATAAGGTCTGAACAATCTCCATTTGACAGGTTATTCTCTGTTATGGCGTCTCTTTTTGATTTGTGTCGATATTAACATTTTTATTGTTCGCGATAAGTTGTTTTATGGAAGACTGTTTTGGATTTGCGCTGTTTCTTGTATGTAATATACAATAGGCTATATGGGATTATATTAGTTCTGTTATTTGTGTGTTGTTTCTAGTTTAAGTGGTAAGAGTATCCGTTTGTTGGGTTATCTGTGCTCATAGAAAGAAGATAACAATTCTTTCTCTCTTTTATATCTTCCACAAAACATATAAAGAGGTCTTCTTATCATCACACACAAAATCACAACAGAAATTCACTCCATTGCAAAGTTGAAAATCTTTCTTTCAACAAAACGCTTTCATTATCACATTAGGATAAGGACAATATTAGCAGTCTAATCGTTCCAACAAGTATTAAGCCATATTTCAAAGAATTGTAAACCATCTTACAACCATATTCCAAAGCATTGCAAACCACAATATCCCTTTCGATAACAAAACTAACAAGATTGCAGAGTTTATCGGAACATACATCGTCCCAAGAGGTCTGCGGATACAAATAAAACTGTTGAAGTGGAAAGAGGGAAAGAATCGCCGTTTAACCCGCTCCAACCCTCGCATCCTTAACCCCCGTGGATAGTTATTGACTTCTTGTTATTGAGATTTGTTAGGTCTTGCCGTGTTTGTTTTTATTGCGTTTTATTGTTAGAATTTTTGTAAGGGATTGAGCTCATACTTATCAATTTTATATAAGACTTCTACAATTGGTGAACGAAAATTTTGTGATGATTGGCATGTCGTACAAGACAAGATTGACATACTCTCAGCCTGCACTTGGCCAGAGCGGTGTTGGCAAAAAAAAGGCATATTCTGTTAGAATTTAACGTTTATAAAAGTACTATAAAAAGAAAGTCATTTTGTTTGTTCTAAGCGCTTGAAGGTAGAAGGAAGATTGCTTGGCATGCTAGCGAATTCAAATATATTATTATCTATATTATAGTATCTTATCCCATTATTTGAAAGTGTAAAATTTTATAGAAAATGTTTGAAGACTCAGTATAGTAGTCACTAGAGAACACAAACAAACAATACAAAGCTCATAATATGTGTTTATGTTGTTTACTCTACAATTTAAAGGAACAAAATGCATTTCATCTCACTGCTTCTCTGCTTATCAAAATACGATTTGGATTTTTATGTATTATTTGTTTTTTCTCATAATACGAATGCCTCCTAATAATTTAAACACAACACATAAAACGACATCGTCGCATACCACAAAATCACAGAAACAGTCAAGTATCTCCTTCATGCAGCATGACCGTCTCGAGAACAAAAGTAATTAGGGGGTATTGGGAAAAATGGAGCAGTTAAATATTCCTTCTGTTCCCCTCAATTTGCGACGTCACAGCTTGAATAGAATTAATTGTTGATTGATCGGACGATTAATTGCTCGGATCGGGTCTGGACGCTTCATTTCTTCTCCTTTCAACTTGATAATTTTATTCGATTCTTTGTGAGTTTTTGACGTGATTTGACTTTCAATTCAGAGATGTTCAATCATTCAATTAGGTTCTATTTTAAATTTTCTTATTATTAGTTAGTCAATCTTAGTTTTGTCAATCGTAGAATTCATCTGGAATGGATTGTTATCAAATTAAACGATGGTTTAAAATCGATATTAATAAGAAGAAAATATCACGGTAATATGACAACAAAAAATATATCTAACTTACTCATTAAATAATAAACTATGCTTCGACAAAATATTTAGTTGCAGTACAAGATTAATTACATAACTAAAAAAAAAAACACATGAGAGTAATCTAATCTTACCTTATTTTAATTAAAGAAAGATATAATATGAAACTGACCTTATTCACTCCATACGTTATGTTATTGAAAGAAAATTCTAGATCATTTTTAGATACAAAATTTCACGTAGAACAAAGCCAATTCCACGTAAACATAACAACGTTACCGGCACCAAACAAAAACTACATTTTAAACCCACATTACAAAAGGAAAGCAGTGCTTTTATAAAATTAAAAACGCAACTCAAGTAATGATATTAAAATTCAACACTCACACTGCAACTAAACATAATATTTGTTTTAAGGTAAGGCGAATCGTACACGAGCGTTTGACGATGTGAGTTATGTAAGAATCTAACCGCTTGTACATAATAAATCAATAAAAGAATTTAGCCTTTCTTGCTCGGTAAAAAATGTCATTATCTAATGGAAATAATACTTAGTAACCGGTGAAGTACTTTTTGATTTATATTAAAAACAAACAAAAATATAACCTTTTTCTTTTTAGGTATAATACCTGCTGGAATATTCACAACTTTAATTGTATACAAGAAGTTTTTTAATTATTTCACATGTCTACATGATAAAATGTATGGCGTAATTTTATTTTAATAATTTTCAGGATCACAAACCATTAATATCATAAATTGCCATAAAGTTAAAACAAACACACTACGATAAATTCAGTATTATATTTATTTCAGCGTGATTTAATAGCGTAAAGCTTCAACTCTTTCGCTTACAACCCGCCTAACCCAAGGCACACTCATAAACTTATTAAAATATTTCTCCCTATATTTAATTAGCGTTGTTCCATTTGTCCCCCGTCTCCTCTGACCAGGTGCAAAGTAAAGTATAGATTTTATTTTTATCCTTTATTTATACGGATTTTCATTAATTGTAAACCCTTTTTTCTGTTTCTTAATTGATGGAAAGACATTAAGAGGCCGTATCGCTTTTTAGAGTGATTTTGACTTGTTTCTTT
>CAJQZM010024419.1:0-19570 GCA_907164665.1 Colias nastes | reverse complement strand
AGTGACTCCCAGCCGCAACCTAATTTAAGACGTTGTCACGTCAAAAAGCGAAAAAAACTGCCTTAAACAAATCACTTTAGAAACTGTTTTTATTCCTATTTATATGGAGGAATGTGATTGATAACGATTTTAAATCCTGTAATTAATCAAATAAAACAATTTGTTTCTACTAAGCTAAAAAAATCCGTGTAACGAAACGTTACATCTATTGGCTGCTTTGATAGATGTCAGATTCTTCCTGTCGTAGTTGTAATGTTTTTATCTAAACAATGTTTTTATTTCCTGTTTTAAAATGTTATTGCTACAACTTAAGAGCGTTTAATATTACAATAGAACATGAATAATAGCATAGCTGTGCAAATGTCTACCTATATCATATTACTAGCGGTCCGCCCCGGCTTCGCCCGTGGTACATGTTTACGATTTCTCTCCATAAGAACCATCCTCGTACTTCAAGGAATATAATAAAAAAAGAATTATCGAAATCGGTTCAGCCGTTCTCGAGTTATGCGCTTACCAACACATTTTGCGATTCATTTTTATATTATAGATGTACGTACTCCTAGTCATAAATCACGTACCTACCTACCTACTTAACTAATAATTTCTTATTTAATCAGTTTTCCCATTCGCTAAAATCGCATAAGGTCCAGAAACTTGAGGTACACACACTTATATCACTTATTTTCTATACTATTTATAACCAAATCGGGTCTCTGTGTTTGTGGTAACTTCGCTGTTTCCGATTTCCGAGCTTGGAATTGTGACAATGTATGTGATGTTTTCTAATATTTATTTATTCATTCATTTAAATATATTGTACCCAATGATTCGGATGGGTCACACAAGACAAATCGCTCATTATCAGTTAGTTTTTATGTAGGAATGAGGTGAATGTTTGCACATCGTGTTTCTAAAGATTCCGGTTAAAATATGTAAAAGTAATGTCACCACTGTAATCTGGGGACTTCAAGGAAAAAATTAACACACATTTCATTAATATACGCTAAGAAATTGAGGTGGGCCTATTCTCCAAACAAAAAAAATCGTCTCCTTTATTATTAGGGATGAAATTAACCTGAGAAAACTTACAGACAGATAAATATGAGGTGTAATCTATACTAATATTATAAATCTGAAGAGTTTGTTTGTTTGTTTGATCTACTGGTCCGATTTGAAAAATTCTTTCAGTGTTAGATAGCTCATTTATCGAGGAAGGCTATAGGCTATATATCATCACGCTACGACCAACAGCCACGGGGTGAAACCGCGCGGAGCAGCTAGTAATGCATAATAATATTTGCTAGGTTTAAAGACTAGGTTTCATATTTATTATAAGAGCTCTATCTTACGGCTACACTCTCGAGGTACCGAGATGTTACATACAGGTAGGATAGGAGGCCTAGGTTTTTAATCAAAACTTTATCATATTTGTGCCAAATTTTATCCAAATTCGATCATCCATATTCGGCAACGAGTAACAAACATAGGTACATCCACCATAAATTACTTAATTCGAAGAATATTCTATTTTATATTTTAATGTTCCTTATATTTAATTACAACTTAATAGAATTATCTTTCATACCTATCTAACATATTTTATCAAAGATATTAACTAGATTTCCTAATAATTTCTTACGGAACCCACTCCAATTCTATCGATTCTGCCAACACCAGTAGCCGACAATGCCGCTCATTTATCAGGCTCGGCTTATACTCTTGCTCTCTTTGGACTCGAACCGGCTACCTGTTTCCACAAGCTTACTAAATTAATGACTCCACACTTTATTTCGGGTTCCACTATTTTGCTAACACGTTACTAGTACGTGTGTAGTAATCTATATCTACAAATATGTATAGGAAGGTGTGGAATAAAAACGTTTTACTATTTTTTCGAAAATTGCGCTCACGGAGGAGCATGAAAAGCATACTTAAATTTTATTTTAGACGTACTAGGAGTGCAGAATACTTTTTAAAAATAATGTTTATGTGAAAGACATTCAATCACCAATTTATAAGTATTTTCTGAACTAGCTCATTTTGTTACAGATAAATAAAGATAGAGAACTGTTATTTAGTTAATCAAAATATATTGGGTGAGAAATTCTTGCAACAACACAATGAAAAAATAAGTGGCATTATCGCTTAGTGGAGTCTTTGAAAATAAATAAGTACAAAAAGAGGTTTTATACAGTTTTGCAGTTCATGATTGAAAATTGAAAATAATCCGTGAGTGCGGCCCGGCCGGGCCGAGGATACTCGTGCTTAATCCTAAAGGAAGGCTTACATGACGAATAATTTTTGTTGAACGAAATGTTTTCTATACTAATATTATAAAGAGGAAAGGTTTGTAATTATGTATGTATGTATGTATGGTTTTCACGCATAAACTACTGGACCGATTTCAATGAAATTTAGCACACATATAGAGGGTAACTTGAATTAACACATAGGCTAGGTTTTATCCCGGAAATCCCACGGAAACGGTAGATACGCAGGTTTTTCTTTGAAAACGCGGGCGAAGCCGTGGGCGGAAAGCTAGTTTTAAGATAAAAACGAGAATAATAAAAAGATCAATTATTGTTTTCCAGTGTGCTGTGTCATGTGTGCTCACTCATCAGTTAAATACTGTTCATTGAATACATGTATTTAAAAAACAAAGCGGAAATAACACCACAGGGTTTTTTCGTTTGTATTTTATTTAGTTTTTATGGTTGTATTTGAATGTTTAAACATGTAGAAAACTTTAAACGCAATTTGTTCATTATACTATTAGATATGTATCTGAAATCTAGATCGTTGTACATAAGTAGGTACCTACCTGTTTCAGTAGTTAAAATCGATTATCGAAAGATAAAATGTAAATAAATTTTTATTTTAAAGTTTTTAAGAGAGATCATTAATTTGATAAATATATAATTTAAATTTAAAGTCACCATAATATGTAAAAATATTCAAATCGACCGCATGTAACCGCGTCCATCATCTCAAGCAGTTAGCGACACTTGGAGTAAACAAATATATCGTCGGTGATACTGCAAAACGTTCCATGTCACAAAAATTTAAAAAAACATATTATTTAAAAAAATGTTTCTTTACGTGTATCCGAACGCGTCTGCAAATCGTTCTATGTCATTTGCCAATCAGAAGACAAAGTTCAATGTGTTGCAATACGTCATTGTCATGAACTGTCAGTTTGCTGGGTACTGCAATACGTTCTAAGTCGTCATAACGGTTTTTCGCAAGCATCAAAAATATTGTTATTGCTGAATTATAGCAGGTAAGTAAACATAAGACTATTTTTTAGTGTTATTGGATCGTACTACAGCTAAAAATAATGTAGAATATCAGAAAAAACACATCTTACATGTAATTTTTCTAAGTAATACAAAATTAATTTCACTATCTATAGTTTTCTGGCTTTCTTGTTTAAACTAATTGATTATTTCATGATTTGCTGCCGAAAACTTTAGTTAATTTTAGTTGATCATAGGTTTTTCGGAGAAAACGTGAATTTTTCAAAATTGAACTTTGACATAGAACTTATTGCAAATTAATTCAGATGACATAGCACGTATTGCAACCTGACTAACTATATTTGTTTTAGATATAATGGATCGTTGCTATCGAGGTAAACGTATGGTGCAATTGTCACTGAAGCAAAATGAGTCCTCAACTATATTAGACGAGAATACTGGGGAATTTCGCAATGTTGACTACATGAGATCTCCAACTAGCACTAATTCGTCCGTTGGTTCTTTAGATTTTTCCAAATCTGAGTCGGACTATATTCCCAGTGATGATGACAGTGATATCACATTTTGTGAAGAACAATATAATGAATTAATATGTGAGGAAATACTAGATCCTTCCACAGGATTATTTACTGTGACACAGGATGGTGATGGTCGAGCGAAAAAACGTCGAACCCGAGGTCAAGGTGATCGATCACAATGGAAAAGACAAAAAAATTCAGAGGCCAGATTAAAAGGAAAAGCATACACAGGTTTCAAAAAAGATGAAAGGGGGAAGTATGTACAAATAGCGTGTAAGCCAGCAAAGAGTCTAGGCAAACGTTGCAGAGGGCATGTTCGTGAACAAAAACAAGGAGGACCTAAGCAGTTTTTCACTTGTGATGATATAACTGAGTCTCAAAGAGAAGCAATATTTAATGACTACTGGAAGCTGCAATCTTGGGAAGCTAGGAAAGCTTTTGTGCGTAGCCTTGTTTTAAAGAATGAACCACAATATAGAAGGAAGTCTGTGCAAGAAGAGACAAAGAAGAATATTTCTATGAAATATTTTTTGCTTTTACAAACAGATGATAGAACAGTTAAGTTCCATGTCTGCAAAGAAATGTTTATGTCAACAATAGGTATTGGAAAGAGACAGCTTCGAGACTGGTTACTAACCAACACCAACGACACAACTGAAGCTAATAATAACAACAATCTGGCAGGTGATAAAGAAATGTCTGTGATTTCTTTCTTGGATAAACTTGCTAAGATTGAATCTCACTACTGTAGGGCATCTTCTAGAAAATTGTATTTGGAGCCAGTTTGGGATAGCTATAATCATATATTCAAAGAGTATGAAAAGAGTTGCATGGAAGAAAATAAAAGTCATTGCTCAAGACGATATTTCTTAAAAACTTTCCGAAAACTTAACTATGACATTTTTAGCCCACGGAAGGACCAATGTAATAAATGCATTAGTTTTAAACAAGGTCACTTATCCCAAACTGAGTATGATGCTCATCAAACTAAAAAATGTAAGGCAAGAAGTGAAAAAGAAGATGATAAAGTCAATAGTGAAAATCAGACATTAGTTTACAGCATGGATGTCCAAGCTGTCCTACTTTGTCCAAATATTCAAGCTTCAGCAACTTACTACAAGACAAAACTAAAAGTACACAACTATACCATTTATAACATGAAAAATAAAGAAGCTGCATGTTATATTTGGCACGAAGGGAATGGTGGTTTGGAGAGTGATGTATTTGCTTCTAATTTAACTAGACACCTTAAAAACGACATCGATAAATTTAACCCAACAAAAATTATATTATGGAGTGATGGCTGTGGCTATCAAAATAGATGTTTGACTTTGGCTAATGCTTTGCTTGATTTGGCGATCGAAAATAATGTTATCATTGAACAAAAATATCTCGAAGTCGGCCATACACAAATGGAAGTTGATTCCATTCATAGTGTAATCGAGAAGAAGTTGCGTGGCCGAAAACGAGATATTTTTGTTCCCGCCGACTATGTGAGTATAATTAAATCAGCAAGGCAAGATCCCGAGCCTTATAAAGTATTTTATCTGACTTATAAGGACTTTCATAGCTTTGCTCAGGGCAAATACAAAAGCTTGAGACCGGGGAATAAAAAAGGTGATCCGTATGTTACTGATATTGTAGCATTACAGTATGATCCAAATGAAGGTAAAATAAATTACAAAACTGATTTTGATCAGCCTTGGGAATGTTTACCTAGAAGACCAGCGACTCAAACTTCTTTATGCCTAAGTCAACGACCTTCTCTGTATCAAAAGCCATTGGCTATAGAAGTGACCAAATTTGGACATCTTCAAGAAATGAAAGTCCTTATTCCCTCAGATCATCATTTATTCTATGATTCACTAGAACATGGCTGTTTAGATATTGAAATATGTCCACATATTCGAAAACTGGCTTAAATCCATTTGTTTACATTTTTCTTCATTATTTCACTTGTGTGGTGTACTAAACAAACTGTAATAGTTAGCTGCTAAGTGATTTTACTAATAAAGCATTAATTATATTGTAGTATTTTTAGTGTTTCATAACCAGTCAACCTCGTTTTCCTAACCAGTAAAGGTGGTAGTTATTATATTTTTCAGATTTATTTGCTATCAAATAATCACATCAGCTACCTTTTATAACAGCAACAGGTTCTAAGTCAAAAGAATAGGTTTAAATTATTGTTGCAAAATGTTACATGTCCACCTACTTTAATATTAAAGAAACATTCAGGATTCATTTGCATATAGCTAAATAGGTCTTATTGACGATAGAACACCATATGAATTTCAAATACGTATCAAAATCAAATAAAAATATATTCAGTTTTTTCTCTCTGCTGTAAAATCAGTTCTTGGCGACATAGCCCTATTTGCAGTATCACCGACGATATATATTTAATAAGTTTTTATAGCCGTAATCTGGACATAATTTACGTTATAATCAGATCAGTGATAATATATAAACACATCGCTATATCATTCCGTCTGTGCGTTTTGTTTGACGTTAAATTGGTCGTTTATTTCCTTCGTAAATATTAATGGGACTTTATTACTTTATATTTGTTGTGGAAACTTAACTTTAAATTATGGGAAGTTTCATATGAGCATTTTGAAGCATGTTATTGTTTTAGGTACTCATTCTTCCTTTTTTCACTACCAAAATCCAAAAATTAATCATTCATCTATCTTAATTAATACATAATTAATTTTCTCCAAGTAAATATATAATAAAATATAGTCTATAATTTATTTCATAAAAAAATCACATGCATTCTTTTTTAATTTCCGAACTTGTACCACAGGTAAGTAAATATTAAATGATGTTAATATCTGTCGATTGAAAGCGAATAGCCATAGTTGAATAAATAAAAAGATAACTTCGCATTCGTAGACAAATAGAATAAAAACTCTCTAGAAAGTAGATACATTTAAATTTTAAACCAATATACCGTCTACCAGCTTTATTATAACACACAATGGTTCCATTATAAGTCCTAAAATAGGTAATATTTGGCACAAAACGTGTGACATCCACATTCCATCCAAGCGAACACATACAGACATCCACCATACAGAGATCACGTCTCTAAGCCGATTATCTGAAATCGACACTTTTCATGCCCTTCTAAACATACAGAATAAAATAACTTTTACATGCTTATCTTAGAACCTTATTGCTATATCCATAAGGTATATTTTTCCATGATTAGATGATGGGTTAAATTTGTAACGTAATAATACAAATTTTAGTACAAATAATGTGATTTGATACAAATGCCGTGAGATTGACGTTTTGGGATAGTAATGCGTTTATGTAAGGTATTGGTGTCGAATATTGATTTTGTATACAGGCGTTAATAGGTAATATTAAGTGATGCTAATCTGTCACTGATCTTTACTTATAACTGCCAAGTTGCAGGTACCTATGTATGTTCGAGTCATGGCTAAATGACTGGACCGATTTTGTTAAATTACATATAATAAGAGGAACATTTAATTTGCAAAAATATGACTCAGGTTTACAAAAAATCCCACTTACTAATTCTAACAATAAAAACACTCAGAGACTTCATTTCTCCAGATCCTACAAATATTACAAAATTTATAAATGTGAAAGTTTCTATGTTTGTTACTCCTTCACGCAAAAACTGCTGAACTGATTTTCATGAAATTTGGTACACACTACACATAGAGCTAAAAAGCAAGTCTAACAAAAATTAATTTAGCCACTAATATTTTAAAGGTGTTTTCGCTACGTAATTCCAGAAACGCGTAATAAATTTCGCACACCTTCAATCAAAGCCATAGAATATCAACAATGGTTGCTGGTTACATCTGCCGGGTCGCCGGTTCGATGCCCGCTGACAAATTGTGACTAATAACCAATGTCACGGGCTATTTAACAAACATCTGGGAGTTTAAAGCGTTTGCCAATTCGTTCGGAAATCATTTTAGTGGAGTTTTATAGAGCTAATGATTGCTGTTTTATGGTGTGTAAGAATTATTGGATGTAACAGGACGTACTATAGAAATTAATAATAACTTAATTATTGATTACTAGCTTACCGCCCACGGCTTCGCCCGCTTTGTCTAAAACCTAATAAATTATATACTTAAACCTTCCTCTTGAATCACTTTATCTATTAAAACAAAACCGCATCAAAATCCGTTGCGTAGTTTTAAAGATTTAAGCATACAAAGGGACATAAGGACATAGGGACAGAGAAAGCGACTTTGTTTTATACTATGTAGTATGTAGTGATAGTGATTTAGGTAGGTACTCTCTATTCAACGAATATTATTGTCTCGAACTACTTACGACTCTTTGATTGTGTCACGTTACTTATTTTATCTCTCTAGGTCTAGATTAAAGAAAACTAAGACTACAACGTGTACCTACCTATAAGATTTTGATAACATAATAATATTCAACCGTCCGAATGCACAATGCACATCTGTAACATTATATTATTAGGTACTTAGGGGTAGTACCTATGTAGGTAGTTCCATGCTAAATAAATAGTGTGTTATTTTCCTTCCTAGAAATAATAAGTTTGTGATTGCTAGTATTATACTTACATAATATAATCAAAGAAATGTTTTTAAACCTCAATCAAAAATCTTCTAAAATTACCTTTAGAGTTATAACTAAAATGGCTAAAACCAAACAGTTACATTCTTATGTACACCAAACGTTACTAAGTCCAGCCTCCTAATGAAGATAGCTGGCTTATTTATAGCGTGTAATTTCCAGCCCCTAGGGTCGGCGGGACCCTTGGCCGGCGATTAGCGAGGTCACTTACACTTACACTGGAATAACAACCAAAAGTAAGTATAGCGGTTTTCAGCTAATGGGAACGGGATTGTGTTCGTTAAGATTTTATTTAAGTACCTAGGTACCTATATGCAGTTTTTTTATTGGTATGCTTCTAAGGTATGCTTAAGGAATATTATGCTACACATAAGTGTAGACCGTACGTGGGTGTACTGTTTATAATTACATATAATGTACTAAATACATCACATCTAAGAACTAAGAAGATAGTTCGTAACTTTGATAAATTCATAATAGAGCTCCTGTTTTCGAGGTTTGTTGTTCCATACAGCAAAAGCTGCGAGCTTCTTTTTAAATTATTTTTTGCAACATTTCTGTCTTCGACATCGACTAATACAAACAGTCCAATAATCTATATTCTTGCAACAAATCTAACGATTAAAAAACCAACATCTCACCTTCAAGAGAAATAATAATATTATCTACAAGAAGTAAAATATTTTGGTAAGTACCAATGTACTTAAATATTAATATTTACAAAAAAAATATTTAAAAATCCGTAATAAATCTAAAATGTTTTTATTAAAATTGTAATATTCAGTCGTCTTTGAAAATATTCTCCATCCAAAACTTTCGTATAAAAATATTATTTGTATATTTTTGGCTGCTAGCGCCATCTATGACAATTCCTGTGAAATAACTCAACAGTTCAAAAAGTCATTTCCACATGTCACTCTCACGTAGTTATTAAAGTTTCTCATAGATGGCGGTTAAAATTACGTTTTAGAAAGATAGATGGCGCTTTTATCAAAAATATTTTACTATTATAATATTCAGTTTTGTAATAAAAAATAGATTTTTAAGAATTAATTTTTCAAGAAATGGAGTAATATTTGTTTTTCGCCTAGATTTTGTCGTGATTGTGATTGTCATTAATTTAACAGCGTGTATTTTTTTCTCTGTACCTATCTGTCCCGCGCTTTAAAAGCAGACAAAACCGCGGGTATTATAGTGATGTATTTTTAAAGCTCACGTGTTATTCTGGTACATTAGCTATATCAGTGCTATTAAGCAGCATCAAAATACGTTCAGTAACTTTTGCCATGATCGGATAACAGATAACAAACATACTTAAGTACATGATACATCGACATTTTCCACGTTAGGAAATAGGATAGAATAAAACCAATTAATATTTGATTCGAACACTTTTTGGGAAACGTTTTTATTACGTAGAAATATGAGTGTTATTTTCTGTATTCTTCTTTACATAGAAATGTGTAGGTAAGTAATAAAAAACATGTTGATATATGAAAAACTATTTTATTTCTCATCCCCACTATCTATACACTAACGCTACATTAATACGTCAAACAAACGCCAAAATACATTCTCTAATAAATAAAATTTACAATTTCGATCTTATTGTGTAGGAAGCTTATTGTTAAATGTTTTCTTTCACGAATATGGGCAAATTTATTGTAACAGATTGAAATAAAGAACCTACCTATCTGAAGATTATTCAATTATAATCAAAAATAATACTTTATTTTGAAATAAGTCACATTGTATAGATTTTTATAAATACATAGGTAAGGTCAGGTGGGGTAAGAGGGTCACTGGGGGAAGAGGGCCTAAAGACCATAACTAGTAAACCGAAACGTTTATGACTATGTACTTTCCGTCGGTTAAACAGTGAAGGCGAATTAGTTTGAGCGGTTTTGAGTAGATGTCGCTACGTAGCACAGACGTCACAAAAAATGTAAACAAATGTGACAGTTGCGAATTCGACTTACACCAAGTTGGCGCGTTTTTTTGCGAACCCATATTTTGTTGATAAAATAGTGCTAGAAATATTTTAAATACAGTGATACACGGAAAAAAACTGTAAGTATTTCTTTTATTAATCATTTTAGTTAAGAAACAACTAATTATGTGAGTTTCTTTCGCTTGAAAATCCTAGCCTCCAAAAACAATAGCTGGGGTAAGAGGCTCACTATTGACGGTGAAAGAGGAACATACGTTTCTCTTCCCCCGTGTCAGGGGTGACCAACATTTTGATTAATTTTTTAGTATAATTTATAATTTATAGCCTGTGTTGTCTAGGGGCTATTATAACAAAGTTTTTTTTTAATCGGTCTTTTAGTTTTTGAAACCATATTATTATTATCACAAACAAATAAAAATTTAAATATTTTTTTTTATTATATTATACCTATATAGATCAATAAAATTTCATGCGATTTGTATACGTCTCTTTCTCTTTAATTGTAATAAGTATTGACTTCTTGTTGTTTGACTGTTGCAGGAATGTAAGATAAAACATGCCGCGAAAATATATAAGAAAATCTAATAGAAGCAGTTATGATAATGATAAATTAAATGAGGCTGTCAAATGTCAATGCAGTGAAAAATGGAACAATATCTGCATACGCCGCATCAAAACTTTCTCAAATATTAACAAAATAACGTACGAAAGCTGTTACTTTGGGTTATTTTTTCTAATTCAAAAATGGTGGTAAATTAATACCCTGTAGCCGTGCATGAAATCTTCAAGTGGGAATATATTTCCCTTTATCCCGTAAGGATACCAAGTAGTTATAAAAAGTAAAAAGTTGAGTAAAGTAAAAAGTAATTTAAAAATTCATACATATTCAATAAATAATAAATTTAATGATGCATTTTTATTTTTTGTCCCTGTGTTAAAATCGACGAGTAAAGCCGCGGGCAAAAGCTAGTCAAGTGGGAGATTATTTCCCACATGTATGTTCATGGATATAGTAATTATTATTATTACATATATAATAATTTCCCACAAAACATAACTTTTAATGGTTATAGGGAAATAATATCCCACCGTCAAAAAAATCTATAAGCTACCCAATATTTTACTTTTTAATACTCAAGTGTTTAATCTCGATATAACCCCGTACTGATGTATTAAAATAAACTTGTTTGAAGTCATGGCCGATTAAGGGTTAAAGACTGAATCGCAATGTTGATCTCATATCACATAGTTTATATGATGAAATAAAAATAGCAGTATAACTTGTCGACTTCTTTTTAGTTTGCCACCCCTGATCGAACCTGTATGTCCCTCTTACCCCGAATTGATGTATTCTTGTTTTTTATTCCAAATTATACCTTATTTCATCGATATTAAGATCTAATATTGACCAAAGACATTCTACCTACAAATTAACGAACATTTAGCAACGAATATTTTAATTCAAACTCCAATCTTAGGAAATACAATGACTGTCCCTCTTACCCCATGTAAGGGGGAAGAGAAACGATTACTCAATCTTGACATTAATGTCAATATCTTCGTAAGAACTGTTATTAGAGTAATGACATTTAGCCTACGGGAAGCTAATACATAAAGGTAAGTTCTGTGTGTTTCAAACATCATAAAAAGCTATAAATGTTGTTCCTAGCAGTCAAAATATTTTACTGAAAATGAAATATGTTCCTCTTACCCCACCTGACCTTATATGTAAGTACTTATAGGTACCTACTTATTTGTGGTAACAAACATATTATTCTATAGTAAGTAGGTATAACTAACACACCAATCTTTACATCATGAAAATATTTTTACAAAAACATTATTCTCTGCCCAAATACTTACGTGAAATAAAACACACAGATAACTTAAGGCCGAGTATTACAAAAGCTGGGTTAACTATTTCGATATAGCTTTAAGTAATTTATTTTACAATTATATAAAATTCCCAAAAATTCATGGATTCAATAGGCTGAGGTAAATGCGAGGATTTAGTTTCGTATGAGCGGTGGGAAGCAAGGAAAACTGTAATTATTAGATAATTTATACGTGTAGAATCTAGATACATTAAAAAAATAAAAAATGGCGGATTTGGCGCCAAATTTAATTCAAAATTTATTCAAAGCATGTTTTAGTTAGATTATTTATACAAATTTTATCACTAATACGTATTACAAAAATTACTATTTCAGACAACAAAAAATATAATAAATCTAGATTTAGACGTACAAATTATCTATAAATTTATTAAACAAAATGATTTTTAGAACAGGACGGAAATGCCGAAAAAGGGTTGTCATTAGAAATAATTTTGATTGTTATTTTTACAGTGACATTGTAACATCGACTAGAAATGAAATACACGAGTATATTATTTTATAAGATGATAATGATTACAACAGATCGATTTTATTGCACATTCTGTAAATTAAAATTTAAAGCACATAATATAATACATACATATTTATAAAAAATCTGGCTGACACAACAATTTTAAAGAAGAATTACCTTTAATATATTATCAGGCTGCGACAAATTTGTATATATTTTTTCTGTTTGTATAATTATTTCTATATTTTCTAAATGCTTTTCTGCGTGATTTCAAAACTAAATCTTTTGTTTCTTAAATAATTTCCCAAAACAAACGGTTAGGTAACAAAAGCAAAAGCAATGTATATATATCATACAAACACTAACATTACTTAAGATTTGAGACATTATTACCCTTTTTCCGAAAAATTTACAATCTTAGACAATTTTTAATTTTGAGACTCGTTTTGAAGACATGGTAGGTGAAATCTTTTCTATTTTTTTTTTAACATTTTAGATAGACTATAAATAAAGTACTTATAGAAAAGTAAGAATTAAATAAATCTAAAGAAAGTCTAAAATAAAACACTGTGCAATATTCTATTGGTAGAAAAGAAAATTACTGATGTATATGGGAAAACAAAAAAAGATAATATCAAAAAGGAAAGCCCATCATGTCTTCAAATTATCAGATCATAAACAAAAAAGAATATTGTACTTTTTCACACATTTTGCGATCTCTGGCTTATACCAAAAAATACAATCAGATAGACTTAAAACTAAAAAATAATATAATACTGCTTACTGACTGTTATTTATATAATAATATAATCTATCTAATCGTATACAGATTAACAAGGCATAATAATTAATAATAGTCTAATTGCATGTTTTACTGCGTCTGCATCGTGTTTGTTGCCTTGAACGACCCTGATTTTATATCGCCTTTTGAACAGATGCAATATATATTAAAATAAAAATGTAATCATAATACTGACATATCAATGTACAGCATAAACTACTACCTAGTAAGTATGGTATTGGTTCGGTACAGACAAATTTTCAATCATTTTTATCAGGGCTTTCAAATAAGGCTAAAAACAGATTACCTAGCGGCTAGCCAGGTAATTTTCGGGTAAGTACCTATATCGTATTTTGATAAAAAATGATTAAAATACTAAAACAAATCTCTATGCAATCAATTCAAGGCTGTCCTGCAGCTTTACATAATTCAACTGATTGATGTTTTCCATCCTTTAAAGCTGCTTTCAATTAATGTTCTTTGGTAAGTTTTATCTGAAAAATTCTGATTGTCTCACAAGATTTGCATATAAAAATCATATCTTGGAAGTGCTCATAATCATATTAATTTTAAAGGACGGGTTTCTAATTTTATAGAACAAAGCCAAAATTTTAAATTTTAAATTCCTTGTTTTTGTACAACTCAGTATTTTTTTCAACACAAATATTTTCAGGAAAATCTAAATAACTTGAGACCTAGTGACATTTTTATTTAACTAGTCAGTTTAAAAATACATTGAATCGTAATACTTGTATTCGGTAATATCCAGAGATCGCACCCAACAATTGAATCTATTACATCTCAACATCTCTACTCAAGGCGTCTAGTTTCAGCTCGTCCTGAGGGTTGAAACTCTTTACAGAAACTCCCGTCTCCGACAGATCTGTGCTCGACAGCTTATTCGTTATTTTAGTTATTGATATCCTACTTTCTATGTCGTTAGCGTCACATATCGTTTCTAGAACTACCCCCTTTTCCACTCTCCTAGGTTTTGGCAGTACATTTTGTGTGGGTTTAGTTTTTAACTTCTCACTAAGTATCTTATTGCAATTCTTCTTTGACATGTCGAGAGCGAGCGGGTCCTCTCTGTCTTCTTTCTTCTCTTCTAGAGGTTTGTTCTGCTGCTTCATTTCTGCTACTTCTGCGTTTGATACGTTGTCCTTCTTCTTCCATTTCGTTCGTCTGTTCTGGAACCAGATTTTCACCTGGAATAGAGAAATGATTGATTTTAGTTGTGTATAGTTACTATAATTTATAAGGCGCTGGCATGACTAAAATAGAACGAATTAATGTTTATTTTTTCAAGTAATCTCAGGAAAGATTTAGGAAATGAAATTTCAACTAGAATATAAAACAAATTACTCAAGGATATCAAACGTTTCTCACATCAATGAAAAATATTATATTGAGTATACAAATGTCATTAATTTTTTTTTTTCGCCTAACACACAATAATTTATAACTCTATCATTATTTTTTTTTATCGTTAAAGCGGGCAAAACAAGCAGGCGGGTCACCTGATGGAAAGTGCCGGCCTTTGAGATATATGCCCTTTTCTTGAAGGTTTCCCCGTCAAATCCATTTGGGAACACAGAAGAAGGTAAATCGTTCCACAAGGTCGTTGCTCTCGGTAAAAAATGCCGAGAAAAGCGCACTGTGGTATTATTGTATTTTCTTTGAAATGAAATTGATCATTGTTTCCATGTGGAACATACTATGTAGTAACATAGTTATTATAACGTCGTTAAGTCAGTTTGTATGCGTTAATTGCGCAGATCGATGGCGGACCATGTATCATGTATATTGTTAGCATATTTTACAGTTTAATCAGCTGTGAGCTAGGATATGGGTTGTATGCCTTTTTCGCGTTAATCATCATCGAATTACTTGCGTGTTTATAACTATTGGTTATTTGTAATTGGGAATAAAGTTGTTTGAATAATAAAGGTTTTGAAATACATATTTAGTTGTAACGGAAGCTCTTAGGACAAACAAGCTGCTTCTCCTGGCTTTGGCAGGATTTGTACGGAATTAAAACTAAAAAATTGACAAAATTCGTGGAAAGCAGTAGCTTTCTGCTAATGAAATTAATTTAATGTTGAAAATCGGTCGAGTATTTTTAAGGTGATTCGTAACACACTCATTGACAGATAATTTCATCAAACAATATTTTGTATTCCTATGATATTAATGTAAAGTACATTATAATTTATACATTCATAATTTAATAGCAATAGTTTAAAATAATATAAGTTTACAAACAACAATATAATAAAGCATTCCAATCAAAAGCAGAAACATTAAAATGAAACAGCTAGATGTGGACTGTGGTAACATAAAAGAGATTGCTTCATTTTTGGTTTTTATTGCCACAAAATAAAACAACTATAAGATAAATTAGAATGAGACATTAAAATTAAGGAGTATATTTTCTTTTAAGGACATTTTTTATTGGACACTTAATGTTAATCTTTGAAACGTTTTTATTATTTGTTTTGTTGAGCCTCTTCGCTCGCAAGTTTTAACTTTTAAGTAGTTATAAGGGTACCATTAATTATTTTAGAAGCGAATAGAGCATAAAAATAGTGCTAGTGCCAGCTAGTGCTTTGAGGTGATAAAGATGCTGCAAATGCTGCAAATGCAAATTTTCGAGATGTAATGTTGTATTGTGAATAGATAATATTGTATAGAGGACATACCTACCTGGTAAGGGGGTCTGAACCTCATTCTAATGTGACAAATTAATGTGTAAATTCAAATAAAGATTTTATTTATTTATTTATTGTAATGTTAAGCTATTAAGGTCAAGTAAGACTGAATCATTTAATGATTGCAGCCTCTAAAGGGGTGAATGTTCTAATGCGGCTTAAGAATGTAACATGTAAGTACCTACGTATGCTCTTATAGATATAAGAAAAAACAGAGAATGTTGCTAGAATATCAAATAATTGAAAATATTTTGCTGCAATTTCATATGACGATAGATATTATAACCCACAGTCTACACCTAAATCTGTTTCCAATTGATATCAAACTAAGCAACAACTTAAGTTACAGAGGGATACTGTTAAATACTGTATTATGATCCTTAGAAGTGTCATAATCTTAAGTGGTGTCATAAAGTATGCCCAGCATAAAAGACAAATAAAAGATACATCAAGTAAAACTCGACCACACGCGTTGGGTATGTTAAAAATATGATAAATGGCGTATTTATAGAAATAACTTTAAACGCAGTAGGAATAAGATAAAACGATGGATTTGAAAACTGTTTGCTATCCTGCATGGTAATAAAAGGAAGAATAGATCTAGCAATCCATTTTCTGAGAGACGCTTGTCAATAACCAATCGAAGGAATGTTTTTGTAAGCAAATTAGAGATCGATCGAATAATTTCAAAAACAGAGATTGATGCTAACTAGGAACATTACCTATTAATTTCACGAGTACATACACAGAACTATATCGAAGTACATACACCGAGGAAATCGCTAGGTACTTCGTACTTCGATTCTATGCAATATCTATTTTTATTTTATATTCTCGGAAATCAACTGTATTTGCACGTTGGTCGATGTAGTCTCTTCAATGAATACATCTACTCTTGAAGTGTCAAATCTAAATAATGCCTTCTATTTTGAGACGTTTTTGATGTTACGTTTTATAATTTTTACTTCGAATTTATCCATTCTGCTCCAATACTTTTAGGTTATTCGCGACATAATATTGTTCCTATGTGTAGGTACCTATACTATGTGTTCCTATGTGTATGTGTATACTCTTTAGATGTTATTTAGGTAGTATTTAGGTAGTATTTAGCTATGTAGACACAATCCACCTGTCAGCTAGAACCGCGGCTATATATCAACGCCACGCCACTCCGCGTAATTGCTTCGCGAATTAATCTCGCTAACATGTGACATTTGACTCCGTGGTAGCCATGGCTTTTGTTTAATTAAACTGTTTGTGAGTTTGTCTGGGTGTTGGCTTTTGTATAATGTAGTTGTAGAGATGGTGAAAGTTAGTAGGTACTTATGATTAATAAAGTTACCTATTTTTTTTTTGTTTTACTACTACTATTCTTATGTGAGCGGAGTCGGTTGTGCGAAGAAAAAAAAACTGGTTGGTACTTATTTATGTAATCAAGAAAGCAAAATACTTTTTTTGGTGTTGTGATTATTGACAGTCAATTATTTTAAAACAAGATTTAACATTATCTTCTTCTTTTCAACCCACAGTTATCAGATACCTTACTAACTTTATTCAAACTCAAACTCTAATTGAACATTTATTTATCCAATTAGACTTCTTTAAGAAGCACTTTCAAATCGTCATTACATATTTTTAACATTTCCCACCCAACTAAATAAATAAATATTGAAATTATCCGCAAAGTTTCCAAACCACGGTCACCCAGTATTGCACAATACACTTGCAAACATGAGGATAATTATTATTGATTGCGCATTAGCTGTGCCATACAATGATATGTGTAACATGTCACAGCGCTAATTGTGCGCTAGTGATGGGACGTTTTGATGGTTTGTAGTGATGTGCAACAGTTTGTCGATAATTTTATAAAAGTATGGCTGGATAAGTTAATGTTTATGGTTTGATATAACGGTTGTTTTAAAGTTAGGGTTGATAATCAGAAATATTTTTTAGCACAGTAATATCTCCCATTGTATTTTTCTGGGATTTTCCTTTCTTTTTAATATGGCTTGCAGCTTAAACGTAATGAACTAGACATAAACTAGATATAAATCAACTAAGTACCAACCTACAACAACAAGATTCAAAATATTTGTTATTCTTGTAGACACAAATCTACTGAAACGACTTTAAACTTTTCCAAACATTTAAAATTAGTAATTTACGATGAGTAGAATGTAGATTGTAACATCTATAGACTGACATAATAAAATACCTGAAAATCACAATAATTGCTTCTCATTTTAATTTATTCTTATAATAATTTAGTAACGTACTTACTATGTATTGTTAACTACATCCGAATAAGCTCATTACGGTTTCATATCTGTTAATCAAAGCCTTTGATAATATTATAGTTGAATAGACTATACTTACACAATATAATATATTAGACTTTATTTTTTGCCATGTTTCAGATTAATTTAATATATTTCTGTGTATTTTATTGTTTTTATTTCAATATCAAATATGTAACTTACTTGAACATGGAACAAATGACCTTTACAAGCTTATAAATAATTGTTCAGTTTACAAATTAATCACAAAAGCAAAACATGTCATTTAAGTCGATATGTATTTCGATATAGAACTAACAATATTTTGTGATAGAGCTGTTCCCTTTTGATGTTCGCTTCTGACCCTCAAGCAGTGAACCAATTGCCATACAAATATAGTACTTACCTCATTGGAATAAATACCAATTTTGCGTAATGTAAAAATATATAGGGTTTTTCAAAATGTCCGTTTATACAGTACCTTTGTGCTATCGATTGGAAAGATATACCTACACGTTGGGTTTGTATTCATTATTGATATTATAGCTAATTGAAATTATTCAACGAGATCATAGTTTTTAAGGGTTTTTTTGTGATAATTGATGAAAAACGAGTGAAAATATTGATTTGGACGTTTTCTTTGGAGTGATTTGAAGATGTTGAAGTAAGAGAAGATTGACTTTATTTTGGCTGATAAGGAAACTCAAAATTATAAAATTATTTCGAGTAGTCATAATAGCTTAAATTGTATTTTCTGTCGTCTTATCACTTAGCCACAACACAACATCGGTTTGATTACTGTTTAAATATAATAAATAATTTGTATGCATATTTGGTATAATTTCAAAAACAGATCAATGCATTTTTGTATCTACGATACAAAAATTTGTATAAATGAATTATTTTAAAATGGCATAGTTAGTTCTATTCATTCTGATTAATTGGCATCAATGTGCTGATGAATGATAAATCAAGTTAGATTAATAATTCTTCGAAACGCATCTAAATAAACCCATCACGTACACGAAGTCACGTGCGAGAGCTATATAAAAGCAGTTAACCACAGTGCCAAAAGATAATAGTTAAATCTAAAAGTGTACAATTAGGTTACAATAAATAACAGCT
>CAJQZM010024411.1:249-11446 GCA_907164665.1 Colias nastes | reverse complement strand
GCTAGCAACGTTTGAAAAAAAAAGCATTTTAGTATAGTTGGGTTTTTTATATACTGTTTCTCTTGCTATTTCGGTTAGAGTCCGGGCTGTCTGGCTGGCGGTAGTGGTTGCGTTTATTAGTGCGCATCTTATCTGCACAGGAAAATATCCTTAAATTTATAGTCATTTTTAACGCGTAATTTTTAATCTTTTGCCTTTAGATAGATCCATCAGACATAATTTAGCTCGTACGCCTACCCGCTAGCTTGGTCAATACCAAGCTAGCGGGTAGGCGTACGATGGTAGCACATACTAACACTATCTAATCGTCCACATTTCATCCGTCAGAAAATAGATGCGGTCTGTCGGCCCCGGGATCTTGATCTATAAAATTATCGTTATACACAAGTGAACCAGCCGATGCGATGCGCTGCTGTCGCTTTCTATCTCTCTTGCACTGTAAACTGTCTCTCTCCAACCACAAGCATCATACCGCAATACGTTTCATTACTTTTTTATTTAGGTATATTTAATACTTAACAATCGAATTAGCGTCTGGCTAATTAATTTTAGATTATGTTATGTTTAAAGAACATAATATGAAAATTACAGACATTCTAAAATCATTTGAATTTTTTATTAAAACGAAATAAAAAATTGCGTATGGCACCTATTTTACAACTACAAAAACGTCTTGCAATAAAAAATTTATGTCTGATGGATCTATCTTAAGGCAAAAGATTAAAAATTACGCGTTAAAAAACGACTTTAAAGTTAAAGATATTCTCCTGTGCAGATAAGATGCGCACTAATAAACGCAACCACTACCGCCAGCCAGACAGCCCGGACACTAACGCAAAGAGCAAGAGAGACAGTATATAAAAAAACCACCTGTTCTAAAATCATTTCTCGAGGACGTTGCTACCTCCTATACTATAAATTATGTTATAAAGTTATAACAAAAAAAGAAACAGGATTAAAAAACTGTCAAAATCGCCCGTAAACTTAAATACAGAGATTTATCACGACAAATTCAGTCCTATACTTACATATTTCTTTAAAAAAAACTTACCCTATAAACACAATTCTTGCTGCTATGTTCGTGCACCCGGATATGTCTATCCAGGCTTGTACTGATCACCATTTTGTCACAAACAGCTATACTAGTTATAGCCCCGGCTGCGCCTTTGTAGCCCTTATCGAGACGCGTGTGACGGAAATCCACTTGGTGAAGTTGGCCCCGACCGAAGCCTACTAGGACTTGTCTGAAAATTAATATAAATACTAATAAGAAATAAATATCAATAATAAGTAATAAAAATCCATACTAATATTATAAATGGGAAAGTTACTCTGTCTGTCTGTCTGTTACTCAATCACGCCTAAACTACTGAACCAATTTGCATGAAATTTGGTATGGAGATATTTTGATACCCGAGAAAGAACATAGGCTACCTTTTATTGTGAAATATGTACCACGAGCGAAGCCGGGGCGGGCCACTAGTTCTCAATATATTGACATAATATAATATATAACTAGATTTACAATCATGCTCAAAAAAATGTCTAACACAAAACTCTGCATATACATGAGTAGGCCGAGTTTTCAAATGAACATATAAATACAATAAACTTAATTTAATATTTTTAAAACATCTGACTACTGACATGTGTATGTTTTCAGTAAAAAAATTAATATGTTAATTGGTATTTGTATTGAATTCAAATGAAATTGGAAGAGACAGAATAAAATATTGACATAATATTGTACTTTTAATGTTTGCATGTTTATCTATTTGCTACGCGTCATATAATTTAAATCTGCAGCACATTTCTGTTACCACAATTAAACTAAACTTTATCAACCCGTTTTTTTTGTAAGCAATTTGTATAATTAATTATATAAAGGTATCGAAAAGTAACTTTATCGTGTCCATTACACCCTTACAAAAAACAACCTGAATTTAAGTTTATTAATATTCTAACGTTTGTATTTACCAACCTCTCGTCAAAACCGTTAGCTATGCATGTAGCGGCCATGCCTTTTGTATCCACATTGCATATCGGCCTGCGTTGTACCCGCGTGTCGTATAACCTGAAATATGGAGAATATATTTATACTATATGTACTTGACCGCCTCCTTGGTACAGTGGTTGACGCGTGAGCGTAGCACCGAGGGGTCCTGGGTTCGATTCCCGGTGGAGACGAAGAAAAAAAAATGTCTCGGTCTGGCAGGACACAGAAGGCTGATCACCTACTTGTCCATAAAGAAAATCGATCAGTGAAACATATGTATAATGCATCTGCCCCTTACCCCACTAGGGGACATGGGACTTCACTTATATGTACTTATATTATGTATCTGACGATTTAAGCATGATTCTACACTGTTCTAGAGCCGGGATATAAATGACAAAAATAACCATACAAATTTCAAGGCTGTGCCCCGTCCGAGCCACGTTCAGGAATGAATTGCTTCATACAATAATGTTTAATAGCGCCCCGGACTAGGCCCTGGTCGTTTATTTGAATAAGCCTACTTAGGAAGTTGTGGTTATTACTACATAGTATAAAACAAAGTCGCTTTCTCTGTCCCTATGTCCCTTTTATGCTTAAATATTTAAAACTACGCAACGGATTTTGATGCGGTTTTTTTAATAGATAGAGTGATTCAAGAGGAAGGTTTTAGTGTATAATTTATTAGGTTTTAAACAAAGCGGGCGAAGCCGCGGGCGGTAAGCTAGTAGTAATATATTTTTCTAATTTATAAAATTCTTGTGTTAGTTGCCATACTTATCCAAAAGGATGTGACCAATTTTAACAGTCCTTATTTTATTTTAAAATTTCTAGTATTATACATGATTTTTTTTATTGTAAATTTGGTAGGTCTCATAATATGTTGAATTTTTTTTTAAATTTTAATCTCCCAGTGATAAAGATAAAGCATGTTCGCTGGGTCAGCTAATTAATTAGGGAGTGTACGCATAAAAAAGTGAAAAAACCCGATATAAACCTAACATAACCATGTCTAGAGCAGACCGCAAGCAAATTCTCCTCGAGGAACGTTAAATCCGTGACCCACACAGGCCTCCGCAGTTGCAACCAGTCGTGCGGCAGATTTTTAGCTATAAATATAGGCGCTGTTTCACCTATACGCCATAGTTTTAAATCGTTTTCTTCACCACCTGAAAAAATATATTAAAATGCTAGATAATTTTATGGGTATTACATATGGGACTAACATATTATAAATTTCATAGGATAAATGAGGTTTCGAATTTAGAAGGTAATTTGATAGGTATTTCATAGGACTAGACGTTTTTCTTTGGATAACATGAGATAAAATATAATTAGTCTTATGAATTAGATTACAGGTAAGTACAGTGTAAACTCTATATAACGACACTCCATTTAACGTCAAACTCCGTATAACGTCAAGATTTCTCGACTTTGGTTGGTTTATATTGTTGTCTATACAATAATACACTCCATATAGCATCACGCTCACTCTAATTAACGACCACAATAAGACATTACCAATTACTAGGAAGTACTGACTAAGTTGCCGAAATCAATGAAAATGTAGTTGTGTACATTCTTTTTTACTGACATACCGAAGATTCTAAGAAATGCAGTCGTTTGTTTGTTGTGTGAATGAACTTACACATGTTCACCTCAACTACATGGCTTTCGTTAGTTACACGTTATCATAATCTCTCAGTTGCCTACAAACCCTCAAACTGCAAGAATGGCGAGTAAAAGAAAATCTTTGTATGGACGAAAAAGTTTCATTAATACGTGCTATAGAAGCTAGTGAAAAAATTAGTGATGTTGGGAGACGGTTTGGATTTAGTCGCTCCACCGTGTCTACCGTGTGGAAAAATAAAGAAAAAATTCTGCATGCCGAAGAAGATGGACGATCTGCCAAAAAATTGAAGAAACCTCAATATGAAGACCTTGATCAAGCGATGATAGCATGGTTTCATAGGCAATGTCAAAATAATATTCCTGTCTCGGGACCAATCATGCAATTTTCCCTTTCTTTCCATTTAACGACCACTCTCTATAACGTCGAAAAATGCACGGTCCCTTAAGTGACGTTATATAGAGTTTACACTGTAAATAAATATTTCAGGACAATTTTCACACACGGCACAATCTGATCCCATACTAAGCTTTCGCTTGTCTTATGGAAACCAGATGGCTGATAAACATACATATATAATTTTTTAATAAATACTTATATAGATAATTTGCCCCGGGTGGGAATCGAACCCACGACCACTGGCTTGGAAGGCAGGGCCACTACCAACCAAGCCAACTGGTCAGTCAAGTGTTTAGCAGTAAAAAATTTGTTTATAATTAAATAGTTTAAGAGATAGAATAACAAAACATGTAATATTTTTAATATTCCTTAATATCTACAATTGACTAAAAAGACATGTCTAAGCTTAAAATTTTTATAGAAAATTTATCATTAGAAAAATGAATACAGCCTTCTAAGCAGCATCTGTATAAATTGTATATTCTATTACCCCTTCAAGCTGAAATTTATCAATATGTGTCAATACTATAATTAATTAATTACTGAAAACTACAAAAAAAAAAAAAAAAAATTACCAGTAGCGAAAACATTGCCATCGCTCCACACCTTCAATCTATCTATTTTCCCGCCAGTTTCAACCAGAGTATCTTCCTTTTTCCCCCAAATTTTGACCACGCCACTAGCAACACCAGCGATGAGACGTCGTTTATAGCGACCGAGGCCTACAATGTCGCCAGATCCAAAATCTATTGTCTCTGTGCTTGTGAAGCCTTTCTCTGTGCTGTATGTTTCAATCTGAAAGAGTAATTGATAATATTTATAGCATTGACATAAAAATATAAATAAAACTTTCATTTTTTGAAGTGAAACTTCTTTATCGGGGTTGGAAAAAAATTTAGTGTAACATTTTTTCGTTACGCGTGACATTTTTCCGTTACGCGCCATCTTTTTCTTATCCCTACCACGCGTGATTCGACGTATTTCTGTAAAGTTGCATATAGTAAATTATTTTTTTTAAAATAAGGTCATAAAGAAATTTCACTTCTTACGTGTGTACACTAGTACACGCACACATTTTTTTGTTTTTTTATATTATAAATAGCAGCTAAAATTATATTGTGGGATAAAGTCCCAGTTTTATGTAATTTAACATTTTTTTTTGTTTCATCAGTTTAAAAATATAAGTTGTAGTTAGGAATAATTAATATTCACACACTTGTAAAAGTTTACACAAATAAATATTTTGGATTTTGAATTTGAGATTGAGTTTAATAATATAGTTCCATTGCTGTAACATTAGTCTGCTGCTGAGCTTGCAAGGTAACCAGTTAAAACAAGTCAACACACATATTCTAACTATTATATATCCTTATTTCTTCCAGATCTAAATATCAGCTTTTGAATGGAAGTTATAATTTTAATCCATTTCCCGCTGTCTGTCTATATTACATATATTATGCTTAAATCTTTTAAACTACAAAACAATATTCCATAATACCTTTTGATTCCTCTTTCCAATAAGTATTTCTGTCTGTTCCTTGTTGCCCCATTCCATACAGGTGATTGTGTCATCTTTTTGTAAAGTTTTTATGTCTACCAGATTTTCGATACATTTTTTATTGTTTTTAGCTACGTCTGTGTGGTATTTAATATCTGTGGAGGAAATAGATCATTAGATATCTTATAGGCTGTAAGTTAACACACATAATAATACTTATTTATTCCATAATAAAACTTTATTTGTGAAGTGCAGTTCGTAATCGAAATCGCACGCATATAATTTGTTCATATTTTATCTACTTACGTTTGAATGAGCCAATTCGGCTGCTAACAAAGAAGTCAAAAGTTTTCTCCTCTTTCAGTAACATTTTATATTCTTTTATACACTCATTATTTTAAAAAATAAAATATAATTTGCAATATTTACAAGCACGAGAACCACGTGAAAATGTGAAGTTTTGAAGTTTAGTTTGGACTTTGAAAGATGGAGTATCCGTCAATGTCAAACGTCACTGACGTTCATTTTTATTTGTAACAATGGTCTATGATGCTAGGTTTTTTTACTAAATTAATTTAAATGAAGAATAATTGGTCACTGAAACAAATGTTTTTGATTAGGAAAGGCGAGAGCTTCTAACAAGTAGAGGTTCTTATTAACAATTGATGTAAATAGACACATAATAAAGTATTCATCAGTAAGTCTTGTTTTCGTCATTCAATCACAGAATGTCATATAATCACATAGAATAACAGATTCAACCAGATGACGACGACATAATATACACGGCCTAAGTACACGGCAATCTCGGGGAGAAAGGTAAAAATTTGTTAATATGAGAAAATAAAATATAACCGATGACACTCGCGTAAAATCTGGCTTTTTATTGGTAAAATAATTCTTTATAGACGAAAATTCACTAATTCTCACTTATGTACCTTAGTATGATGAAGCCGTGGGTGGAAAGGTAGTTAATAATATACTACCTTTCCACCCACGGCTTCGCTCGCGAAGTAAAAGGAAACCCCCGCATATTTCCCGTTTCCGTGATAAACTATCCTAACACTATGTGATAATAATATGTCCTTTCTCGAAGAAATCTTTGACTATGTAGCGACGAAACCGCCATTATTTTAATGTACAAGTTAATCTTTTTTTAAAATAAAAGCGCGTCGCCTGCGTTGGCTCGGTTATGTAGAGCGAATGGGTGAGGAGCGAGGTCTGAAGAGAGCACTTGGGTCGTCCGTCGGGCCGTCGGCTGGTTGGTGGACCCAAGTATCGCTGGCGCGATCAAGTGGAGAGGGACCTGAGTAAGCTCCAAGCCAATGACAATTGGCAAGTGACCGCTCAGGACCGGAGAAAGTGGAGAGTTCTCGTCTCGGAGGCCAAGACCCACTTCGGGGTTTCAGCGCCACAGGAGTAAGTAAGTAAGTAAGTAATCTTTTTTTAATTTCAGGGCAGTAAAACCTAAAAACGTATACCTACTGAGTACGTATTCAACAATATATTTTCTGGTTTCGCAAAAGATCGAAAAGCACGGGTCAGTTTTTATTCATACACCCTTTGCTTCAATAATCAAACTTACAACTTATAGAAATGTGCAAAGTAAAATATACAGGGTGTCCCACTATCGGTACACTAATCGCGAAGGGACTTATAGTTTTGCATACACTGATCACGTAAAAAATAAAAAAATTAACTAAGTCAAAAATTTTTTGCTAAATTTTCCCTTAAAAAGCTCACGTGCGGGTGGCAAAGTTGGGCGGGTTGCTTGTTAGGGGTGTACAGTGTACACATAGAGTTTTAAGAATTCATCTATTTGAAAAAAAAAAAAAATGTTGTGTGGTTTTATGAAACCACGGTAAAAGTGAAACTTAGGCACAAAATTATCGTATTTGTACAATAATTATCGTACAGTTCGACCGTCACGCGACATGCGCTACACAGACCAAAAAGTTTGAGACGATGTAATAAAAGTTTCACTTTAAAATGCGTCTGGAATTTTATAAGTATTTTTTACGTACTCAGCTGCACTTCAGCTGCAGCGTATGCAAAACTATAACCTTCTTTGAGCTTAGTATACCAACGGTGGGACACCCTGTATATTACATATTTTATCATAAAGGTTTTTTTTATATAATTTCAACATCAACACAGAAACACTCAACTATCTATCTAACTGTATATCTATTTATTTTCTAAATATGCTAATAGGTAACCATTGTCAGCAAGAAATTCGGAGCCTGTAATTCCAACCGCCTTATCACTGGCCAGAAATAGGATAAGGTGTGCAACTTCTATCGGATCTGATATTCTCTGTAGCGGCATATTCTTTGCCATGTCCTCAACTTTGAATGTACACACTCACACCGCTGTTAACAAAAAATTCAGTTTTTACTGGTCCAGGGCTCACCGCGTTCACTCTTACGCCTTTGCTTGCTAATTCCAAAGCCGCACAGCGTGTGAAATGATTCAGAGCCGCTTTGGAAATGTAGTACGGAGTTTTAGAAGCTTGTCTCGGCACCAAAGTTCCACCAACACTTGATATGTTCACGATATTACCTTTAGTTTTAATGAGATGAGGTGTGGCAAGTACTGTAATGTTGATCTGCGCTCGGAGGTTCACGTTCATAATGCTATCGTAAGCTTGTACTATTTTTCCATCTAAAATAGATCCGTAGGTATTTGGCTAGACCAGCGTTGTTCACTAAAACATCAAGCTGGCCGTATTCGTCAATGACTATTTGTATCATGCGTTTTGCTTCGTCATCGTTAGCAATGTCTGCAATAATGAGCAGGGGTTTGGAGCCTAGTTTTTCACAATGGTCAGAAAATGTTTGCAGTCTTTCTTCATTTCTGCCAACGATGGCTACTTTAGCGCCTTCTTTAGTGAATTCTATGGCTGTAGCTGCGCCGATTCCGGAGCTAGCTCCAGTAACTAAGACGACTTTGTTTTTAAAACTCATGTCTCGTTTGTGACAAATGGTTAACTGTGTTTACAAGATTGAAGTATTTTGTTTTGGCTCGTGTGTTATTTATCATCATATTGGTGATAAGATATATCTAAAAATAAGTTGTGTACTATTATGTAATGATTTGCATTAAATCAATGCTTGTCTAAAAGTTTGATAGTGTTCCGTATTAAGCATATTTATTTATTTATTTATTAATTCTTTATTGCTTGCTATTGAAAGTTACAATAAAACTTAACCTAGGAATACATTCAAACAATTGGCGGTCTTATCGCTATGCAGCGATTTCTTCCAGACAACCAGACGTACGGAGAGAAATTAAATTAAAGGAAAGGAGTAGGGCAGAGCAATAATATATAATGTAAGTATTAACATAATATAGGTATAACACAAACACAATAATATAAAATTTACATAATAAATAAATACAATATAATACATACATTAAATACATAAATATATATTTACAATCGAATGAAAATAAAAAAAATACATACATAATAGTAAACATAACGGAGTGTATAATATTAAGTACAGCAAGAAAGGTGATAATTGCGTAACATTACTTTAAAACTATTTAAGGACTGTGCATTCTTTATAGGTCCAGGTAAAGCATTCCACAATTTGATTGCCTGAACGGTAAACGAATTATCGTAGAAGCTTGTGAGATGTGGTGGCATTCGTAGTCGAAGCATTTCGGTAGACCGAACAAGTACATCGTTGTTGCCTCTAAACACAAATTTTTCTTTAAGATATCCCGGCATTTTTGGACAAAACAGAACCTGGTAAAGAAGATGCAGCACGTGTGCATCCCGGCGAAATCGGATCGGTAGCCATTTGAGTTTAGACCGAAACTCAGATACGTGGTCGTATTTCCGTAGACCAAATATGAATCGTATACAAAGATTTTGTAGACGATCAAGCTTGTTTAATTGGTCCACGGTAATATTGACAAAACTTACATCGGCGTAGTCGAGTATGGGCAAGAGAAGGGATTGTGCTAACAGAATTTTAAGCATATTGTTTACTATTTGAAAATATTACCCGAATATGCTATTATTTAAACTGAGATTAAAGCGGATATTGTTCTTATGCCGCGGCCACTCTATGCTCCTCGCGCTGCTCATCGCTCTGCTCATCGCGCTGCCGTTATTCGCCGCGACGCGCGCGACATGACATTGCCCTCTCTGGCCACACACTGCACTACTCGCGCGATTAATCGCTGCTCGTCACTAATTGTCATTTGCATTGTCTCACGAAATGGACGTTGAATTATTAGTAGTATATTATTATTAGTCTGTGCTTGTACTACCATTAAACAAAAGAAGTATGTATTTACGGAACTAAAAGGGCTACAAAGCAGGTAGCTTAAAAACCCTTAACACATCTGTTAAGTGTTGATAAATGGACAGAAAGACCTTTTTGTTGGAAATGTTTGGGCTTTTTAATCGTACTTTTATGAACAAAAATTGAAATATACCCTGATATTTAGAGATACACTGAAAACATAAAATACAACAATAATGAGTCATGATATATTATTATATTTTGTAAAATAATTTGCACTTCATTCGTACGAATATTAAATATTTGTTCAGTAGGTATCATTGATATTATTTCAATGCAAACTATTTCAACACTTCGGAGTTCGGACGTATCATATTAGGTACACGAACAACATGCATAAAATTCTCGATTATTACAAACCAACTCCAAGAAATAAATTGTAATATTTTGTAAACTAGTTACAAAAAAAAAATGGAGATTGTCAATTTGACTGTATTTTTGGCTTTGTTGCCTCAGAACCTTTTGACTGGATGAACTGATTTTGATAATGCTTTTCTTATTTTAAACTGGTGTTTGCCATGTGGTGCCATTATTTTCTAATATCAGTATGTATCATGATTTCTGTTATAAATGAATTTAAACTCTTTCCAACTATGGCATATTTAACAATTGAAAATCATGCATCAAGATTATAGTGGACTAATCCATTTTTTGCATCCATGATCCATGCTTATCTTTATAGCAAATATTTGTGTCCGCATTAGTTACCTTGAGTTCATCTAGGTCCATCAAAATAGATAGAAAAAATTAATAGATGTAACTTTAAAATCTTTATAGATATAAAATCTCATCTGTTCAGTGATATAATATGCCGATGTTACTCAGAACTATTGATAAACATTAATCAAGTCGATAACATTTTAAAGTTTTTAAATTCCTACCTATAGTAGGTACCTATTGAAGATAATGTGATAATATTGTCTTTAACGCAAATATTTTTCAATGTGTAGGTACTAACTTCTCGGCTCTGAGAAAAAGTCCCATATTTACATAACCTTGTACCCCGCGGTTTAATCCATAAGTGGTACATGATGATATTATAGGTATAGCTTTCAAAACCTTAGCTTTCCTCAATAAATGGACATTTCGAAAAGAAAACCATGTTTCAAATCGGGCGGAACGCGCTAATCTCGGGAACTACTTGTCCGATTTGAAAAATTATTTCGGTGTTAGATATCCCATTTATCGAGGAAGGCTATAGGTATATCATTACCTACGCTAAGACCAACAGGATCGGAGCCGCGTGGGTGAAACCGCGAAGCGCAGCTATCAAATATGACAGGCAAAAAATTGCGACTAAAAATCGCATTAAGAGCGCTTATTCAATTTAACGCAAGTCAAAATCTCCGCGATCT
>CAJQZM010024410.1:2782-12925 GCA_907164665.1 Colias nastes | reverse complement strand
CTTTATTCTTGTGACTAAATCCTACTAATATTATAAAGTTTGTGAGGTTGTGTGTGTGTGTTTGTTACGCAAATACTACTGAACCGATTACAATGAAATTTAGCACACATATAGAGGGTAACTTGGATTAACACATAGGATAGGTTTTATCCCGGAAATCCCACGGGAACGGGAACTATGCGAGTTTTTCTTTGAAAACGCGGGCGAAGCCGCGGGCGGAAATCTAGTTCTTAATAAACCGGATCTTGTGGCAAGACATAACAAATAAACTAAAATATTTAAATAGACACTTTATAGTAATCTAATACATAATACTGATGTAATATTAGTGCGTTAAGAAAACCGCGCCAATATATATATGATATATTCGTGACGACAATTTTCACCTTAACTCTTAAAATAGACCATTTTAAGCATAATTAGTATTTAAATTAATTCTTTAACTGTTTCACTTTCTACAAACCTTATGGATACACATTATAATTTTTAGATAAAGCTCGGTTATCGCATGGAAATTAAGTTGTTACGTAAAAAGGCCTAAGGAAGTTCGCGGTTTAATGGTTTACGGATAACATAATTATTCACGTTTTTGGACTTACTAACTTACTACTTAGAAAGTGTTAAAGTAGGAATTTAACCAGTATTATATTTTGTCAATCAAACTATATAACCGCTATCTCCGCCCGCGATGAAGACAAAAATTGTGACTTTGTACTCTACAGGGACAAACATTTTAAGGTATTAGGCTTTATACAACCACACTGCCCAAAAATGCCTTGTTAAATGGTAGACTGTATTTCATAATCTTCTTACTAAGTGATAGAAAAACGTACATTTAATAAGGAAATAATCGCAAATCAATTGAAAGATACAATGTATTTTATTATTTTATGTATAATAAAATACATTGTATACCTAATTAGATTTTTTGTGTGGTGTCTCTCAATGTTAGCTAGAAGGGCTTCTACATTTTAACGCGGACGCGTGGGTGAACCTTCAGTTCATGGTAGCGACATGCGCAAGGGCGTCCCCCCTTGACGGGGATCTCGAACCTCGGCTTGGGATGTCGCTTGAGTGGAGGAGGCCGGAAGGGCCCTAATCGGACGGGACCTAATTAGAGACTGAACCCTCAACTACTGAAACAATTCGGGGTCCCAACCATGAACCATTGCATATTTGCATACCTTACTATATAGTCTAATTACTATTTCAGGTAATTGTCTGTTAATTGTTTTCTACAAGCATTTAGCCGGTCCATTGTCCGCAGGATGTTAGCCAAGTGGCCGCCATGTTGTTACATTTCGCAAACTATTATTCAATTATCCTATGTACCATCTATTACATTTTTAACCTTTCACTGCTACCTTATAATTAAGTTTGAGGAGATAAGCGTATTTTTGTTTCTTTTAATTGCCAAAATAAGATTAATATCTGCTAATTATATATTGACTGTTTAATTAATTGGCTGACCTTGAACAATCTCAAATTTAACCTAAATAAAACAAATTTTATTCAATTCTTAAATAAACCTAGATCTGACTTAAAACTAGAACATAACAATATAATTATAAATAAAGCTCATGAAACACAATTCTTAGGCATAACAATAGACATGAATTTAAATTGGACTTCTCATATTGAAAAAACATGTAATAGAATAAATAAGTATATATATGTACTCAGACGTCTTCGTAAAATAACTGACATAAAGACAGCAATATCGGCATACCACGCATACGTAGTATCAATTTTAAGATATGGACTTATAGTATGGGGAAATGGAGTAAATATAAACAAAGCTTTTGTATCACAAAAAAAATGCATCCGAGCTATATGTGGAGTAGGGCCTTTTGAATCCTGCAAACCCCTTTTTATAAAACTTAAATTATTAACTTTGCCGTGCCTTTACATATTTGAAATTTGCAAATTTGTTAAAAATAATCAAAAATTATTTACCACGGCTCAAGAAATGTACGGTAATATGCGACATCCCAACAGACTGATACTTGACCATAAGCCTAGAACATCTTTGTACTCAAAAAACGGCCATGCTATGTGTGTTAAAATATATAATAATATTCCAGACGATTTAAAGAAATTGGACGCAAAACAGTTTAAGACAAAACTTTATATGTGGCTAATAAGCAAAATTTTTATAATGTAAGGGACTTTTTGGGTGATAAATGTAAATATTGACATGTATAATAATTAATAGACATTATTGATCTAAACTATAATAATTAATGTTTATATAATTGTTTTTTTTTTTCTGATTATGCGGAGCTGTAAAAACTATGTTTGCATGCCAGTGCAACTGGCGAATGTGCTGTACTTTCCTTATTGTATCTAATAACTTGTAAACCACATTTGAGCAAATAAAGATATTTATTTATTTATTTATTTAAGATACATGATAGTATAAAGAAAAATAAAGGACGTTTTTATTAGTTAAATAGACCGTCAAATCTATACTAATATTATAATATTGCATATTAAGAGTTTGTTGGTTTGTTTGAACGCGCTAATATCAGGAAGTACTGGTCTGATTTGAAAAATTCTTTCGGTGTTAGATAGCCCATTTATCGAGGAAGGCTATAGACTATATATCATCACGCTAAGACCAACAGGAGCGGAGCAGTGCGGGTAAAACCGCGGAGCACAGCTAGTTATTCATAACGTCCAACTACGAACCCAAGAATGGTGTGTTAATCTTTATAAACGTCATGCAAATAAATTCATATAATCGGTTGTTATCATTACAAACAAAGGATATAATAACTTGTGCAAAGAGGCACAAGGATCTAGTAAAAGGTAGCACAAGTCCAATTTGAGATTGCTTCATCCGCCATTAAAAATTACCGCCAAGTTATCAGCCGTGACGAAACAAAGAGTCGACACAATAATCACATTATTACCCATTTGTTAGAAAATTTAACTGGAGTTTGTACCGAGCTAAATGATTGACTTCCAAATATCAGGATTTAAACCACTATAATAATATGTTGAGGTAGGTTATAAAATATAGAAGTTATGCAAGAGCATTTCCTACTATAAAAAAGTTCATCTATATCAAATACCTCAAGCCATTTTCATGTCACCAAAATAAGTATGAAATCATTTAAAAAAAATAGTAAATTAAAATATAAGTGCAAATCGCCATCACACTTTACAAAAACTACAATCATTCATAATTACATGATCTATTTTAAGCACTAATACAACAACAGACAGACAAAATAATAGAAATCACTAAGTGCATATATCCATTGATTAAACCCCAATTATAAACCTATATTGAACATTAACATTCTATTATTGCTTTTATTGACTAAGAATAAGTACTAAATGGTCTTTAAATTGCCTGTCTAGGTTCTAGACTCCTTAATTAAACAACAAGGATTGAAAAGGCAGAACTTTTAAATGTTAAAAATAATCGCGGGTGAAGGTTGATGAATTACTATATTTCCTTCTTAATAGAGCACTTAACTCACTTAAGTGCTATATCTTAATAAAAATAATATATTTAATAAACAATTATAATATGTTTTAATATATTTATTTTCATGAAGCACAATTTACTTTGTATTTTTGAAATAATACGAGAATAAATAAACATCTCCGTCCTATAATGTCAGTGACACTTTTTGTTTGTCATAAAATGGTATAATTAATTAATTATTTGTGCAATAAAACCACAATATACAGATACATACAGTAAGGAAACTTCATACAAAATGTTCGAAATGGCTCCCCCCCCATCAAGCGTGTTTACGAGGGTATTGAGGGGGATCGATAGTAGCGGGTGACACATCCACAGATTTTGAATGACAAAGATACATAGTATAGAAAAAAGTTTAAAGTGATGTCATTTCACATTAAATAAATATCGATTGTTTCAGTTTGTAGCCCTTTCAATAAATATATTTGTAAATACCGTATCTGACTACAAGTTAAAAAGAGACTATTTTTTAATTTCTATAGATATGGCAGTATGAGTTTTAAATTATGTTGACATATTTTCTACCAAAATGATAGCTACAAATAGTACCTATTAGGAGTCCAGTCTGTTTAAAGATCGCATCTATTTTTTACGCAATCTAGAAGAGCACGAAAATCTAAAAAAATGGAAACCTTAAAAAAATCTTGTTTAAATTTATGTGCATAATTACGTAAATATTAGGGAAGAAAAAGATAGATATTATAATTATTGTATTTTTATCGATACGTGACTTTACCACTTTGTCAAGCACTAAGCCTGTCAAACTATTTTCTTTTTCATCCTAAAACAAAAAGGTGGAGGTTCTATGCTCGTATAATAATAATTTTAATTTATTTTTGCATATTTTGTGTTTTTTAATTTAATTTAATTTATCGTTTTAAAAATAATTTAGTAGGTATACCTACATACAAGTATTGTTAATTCTGGTTTAAAATAATTATTATTGAATATATGTATCATACAAATATCAAGCATTATAAATAATTTAGGTACATTATATAGCCTTCGGCGTCCATAACAAAACAAGATTTCGAAATATAGCACTGAAAAAAAGTATTTACTTTTACAAGGTATATTTATTCGGATTGTTTCTTCTTGTAAATTCATATTTAGGCTAAGTACACCATTTTTGTATTTTAACGGGTTTTAATCTCAAAATTACCACAAAATCATCTGTAAAAAAAAGCAAACAGAAATATACAGGCCGAATTGATAACCTCCTCCTTTATTTTTGAAGTCGGTTAAATATCAAAAAGGTAACAGCCCTATAGCTATAATAGTGCTTATGTCATAATTTCATCGCAGGGGCTTAGTTTCCTAACTGTATGTACGTATATATCTGTCAACTGTGATAAAACGTTCATTCTGATTTATTATTTTTATCACAAAAAAAGAACTTTTTTTACTTCCCTGTATGAATGATACCAGTATATTTATATTGTACTGAGATGAATAAATGTTGAACTCTACTTAGCCAATTACCTATATTATTTACCGACTATGTAACATCTATACTAAAATAAATGCTTTGATTTCATCTTAGGAATCTCTGTGATATCAAGAAAATGTCTATTTATTTATATGTAATCCTTGCCTATTATGGGTTATATAAAATTAAATTAAATGACATTCTTTATTACTATTTTCTTCAGTTACATTGCGTTGTGCAATTTTTCCGAATCATTTGTTAACATTCTGTAAATTTAAAGTGATTTACAGCGTTTAAATTATCATATAGTACAATATAGATCAATATCATTAAAACTATAACTAATAAATCTTTTATTTCATGCGTCACAATGTAAATGGTATCCAAGGTCTTTAAATTAATATCATTTATCAGCCATATCGTTGGTTTAACACACGACTGGGTTTCTACAGACGAAAGGATATGTTTAATTCGATTGGCTTGAAAACTGGTCTAGACTGGCACGTATTTATAGTACATACATTATATTATTTATATAAATAAAATATGTAAAAAAATGTTAATTATTTAATTGTTTGTTTAAATTTTACTGCGGATTATTTTGGATGAATCACTGAAATTAAACTATACATATGTTAATTTACTACGAGTTAAATTTTAATATATCAACAAGTATTTTCTTTAAAATATAACTTTAATTAAACAATAAGCTCATGATACTTTTCATTAAAAACATAATTTGTACTAGCACTCACTGCTTGTTGTAGGTACAAATAATTTAACAGATAATTTATTTCGTCAGAATGCTAACAAAATCAATTTTATCAGCGATAATAGTTTGATTTAAAGCGAAAAAAAATTTAACCTCCTACATAAAGTGCGCAATGCTTAATAGATTATTGCAGTACTTACAATAAATTGTTATATCATGTATTGTGTAAAGTGAATGCGCATCAGATCTAAACTATCTGTTTCTATCTAGTCTAGGAAGAGTCTAGGCCATATAATGACTTAATATTTTTCTTTCGGCAATTTGAACTGACTCACCGGACTGTCTTATTACGCTTGTGTTATAATTTAAGTCTAATAATGGTCTATTTTGATATTATGAAATACTTTCCTGTATAAGGTAAGGGACATTTAACATCGTCATCAAAGTTGCAATGGAATTACCTTTTCAAGGTAGAATGCCCAATCCTCATATATATGAATAACAACTGACAGGTTTGTTTGTTTGCTTTCTTCATCCTATAACAGTATATTTAGATCAAACGAGCGAATGGCCTTTCTAACCCCACTATGTTGAATTCTTTTAGTGTAAATATAAGAGCATTCATTCGTTGTTCTTAGTGCATTCGAAAAAAAATTCTATGTAATATTCTAATACTGAACAACACTGAATACGAGTTTTAGTTTACACTTACCGTAAGAATAAATTAGTAGTCATTATGCTCTACGTACGACAAAACTCTCTATAATATGTTAGACATGTTTTATTTTGTAGATATTTTGACATTTATACAGACACAATAAACATCGCAGTAAATTGTAATTGTTACAAACATAATAAAATTTTACATTATTCTATCAATGAACAATAAAATGACTAGCAATTGTAGTTAGTCTGTTAATAACAATTTACGAATGCAATTTGTTCATCAAATATCTATAAAACTCGTCCAAAATGCGTTTTGGGTTGTTCAATTTATACACAAATACTGCAAACAGTATTCTCACAATTCTTTATTATACAGTACAATATTATGTAACCAGTCAATACTATAAATATATTCTTGGCACAGGCTAGACTTACAAGACAAGCCTAATTCAATCTATATCTACAAATGTTGTGATGCCCAAACAAGGATCAACGCATTCGCATTATCACCACATTGCTTTCTCTGTCCCTATGTTTTCTTAAATCTTTAAAACTAGGCAACGTATTTTGATACGGTTTTTTTAATAGAGTGATTCAAGAGGAGGGTTTTAGTATATCATTTATTAGGTTTTAGACAAAGCAGGCGAAGCCACGAGCGGAAAGCTAGTATGTAATAACTTTTAGTAATCTGTGCTATATAATATATTAGAGACATTTACATGTAATATAAATACACTTTCTCATTATAATAAGACTAGTGACAGTGACCCTGACTTTCCTCTTCGTAATAACAACTTGTCTCATAAACTGCCAAGTTTCTTCACTACATCTCTCGTTGTCACGCGACACATGACATCGTGTCTAGAAAATACATTAGAACTGTATTTTACTAGATAAAGTACGCGAAAAATTGTAAATACTACTACTAGCTCGTCCCGGCTCCGCCCAGGCTGACAAAGAATATAAACAAAATAAAAAATAGCCTATGCCGCTCAAAAATGTTTCTTTCAGCTGGTGAACGAATTTCCATGGTCTAGTAATTGGGAGCCTTTTAATTTCAAACAAACACAATCATATCTTCCCTCTTTAACATTAGTGTACTTTTGACTATCATAAACAAACAACACTAAAAGCTTCTAACAATCAAAATTAGATAATTCTACTTTAACCTACATTCCAACTAATAAATTACCGGTATTTTTATCTCTAATTTGTTTTGTACAACATCATAGATTCATTTAGTTAACACGTTTAGACATTGAATTACACAATAGAGATTGTTACGGAAGCTAATGTTACCTGGAGTCGCTGCATTACACTGTATTACATCCAAGAGAATAAGAGATCATAACAAGATCTTTAATCTTTATTATAAAACAATTTCTTCAATAAATTATTGACGACAGAATTTTGTCTGTCTGTGTTGTTAAAGAAGTAAAATGATAAGTTTGTGAGTTTGTTTATAGATGTCTAGAACCCATTTAGAAAATTCTTTCACCAGAAGAAGTTGTACCGGCGTGACAAAGGGTATTTATCCTGTTCTATTCCGAAACGATATTAAAGTTTATTAAAGTTTTAGTATTAATAATAACTTCAAATATAATTATAAAAATATAGTTTACATTTATAATTTAAAATATTTTATCAAATCACGCAAACGTTTTTTGCATTCGAAGTTGCAAATATCGATTAGTAACTATTAATAATTCTATTTCTATTCGTTAATACTGGTTTGCGAATAACCCACTTTCAGACCATTTATACGTCAAAACACATAACCCAAAAAGTAGACTGTAATTCAAATACTAATTGCGATTGCTAATGTGCTACTTCCACGCACTAGATAACGTAGACAATTATGGTACTGTACAAAAACATTCTTTGCAAAGAAATAATTTTTGGTAAAGTATGAATAAACATTTATTTCATACCTATAAATTATTTTGTTTATGAAGGAAAAGTAAAGGGAGAGTGTACTTTGTAAACTTTGTTTTAAATTGTTACAAAAAGTAATATTTTCGGTGCTATTGTTTAGTTTAACAATGAATAAGGAAAATACGGAAACCATTATAAAATCGTCAAAACCGCAACAGATAAGAAATCGTTTTATATTCGGTCAAATGATTTTCATAATCTTTATGATTATATTATTTCCAGTCTAAAACATTATTTCAATGTCTAAACTTGAAAACTTCCTATTCCAGAATCATAATTAAGTTATTTCAATATTTTTTAAAAAACATTACAAAGGAGACTTTGGTCTTTTTACCCTATAAATTAGATTAAATAATATAGATTACATAGATAGATTCCATAAACGCCTAAATCTAAATTCTACATAAGATAAATAAATTTTATTATTTAAAATTTATAACATCAAACAGTCTTACAATTAAAATTCTAAAACCAAAAAAAGATTGTATCAAAGCTCTGTTACTAACTTCACGGTAAATACGTCATTTGGAGTTATAACATGCTTTAACATAAACCCTACAGCTACGTGCCTAATATTTTAACAGGTATTCATAACTACGGTTCAACTCCTCTCTCCATTAAATAAACGCTTAAAGGGCAGGGAAAGTTGTTTTATGGGTAGATAAGGAAATATAGTTAAAATGTTTATTATTTTATGTTATGTTCGAAGAAAGTGAAGTAAAGTTTCTGAAATTTTAAATAACATCTAGGTATTGAATCCTTGAGGGAGGCCTTTGTCCAGCAGTGGACGTCCCACGGCTGAAACGAACGAACGAACGATTGAAAGTATAAGAATACTAAACGTAAAAACTTAGAAAAACATAATTGATTCAATTCAGAGAAATCACTAGTTTTTCAGGTGATAAGTAAAATTATCCAATTATAATGTTTTTTATATTCATGATTTGGATGGACGACATGATGAAGTTTAAGACCCATAAAAAAGTCTATATTTCTATAAAAAATGTCCTAAAATAAGTAGGTATTTCATCTCCTTTTCCTTCAGAAAATGAATGTCAATACTGATTTGATCATACATAAGTTAACAAAAGGTTTGAGTAATTACATTCTTTATATCCACATAATAAACTTCCATATTCCGAACGAATAAAAACAACAAATTAACATGTTACACGGTAAAATTACAACCGAATGTCAAGTCTGTCCACTGACGCATAACATGGAAATGTTTCACGTCGAACGAAAAGGCGGTGAAAGTGCGACGATTATAGTTTGTATTATAATTAATTAACCTCACTTTATGCCTTGAACTGTCGCTTTAGTTATAAAACTGGTCCAACGTAATTCCATTGCGTCATAGATGACCCAATAGATCTTCGATTATCAATAGATTTTTTGCGCTCTATGATCGAAGTTTTTGAGAGATGTTTGCCGATTATATGGGACAATTTATATAGTAAGTATTTTTAACGAATTTATTCTAGAGGGTAGAACGCGTAAAAACGTTTATGGTAACCACACCATAATATAAAATTTAAAACTTCCTATCATACATTATATTGAGCGCAACCAATAATACTAAATTTAAACCTAGTTTGTCAAATTATGATATGCAATTAAGAACTTAATCATGAGATACACTTACACTATACATAATATTACATCTGTAATGTATTATGGTTCTGCTGCCATACTCCATGTATAATATCATCCTATTTGCCAATAAGTATGTGGTCTTTGATTTGATTTGATTTTATAATTTGATTTAATTGATAGGATTCTTCGGGTGTAAATAGTAAAATAATCTAGGATTAAAATCTGATCTGTGTTAACAAGTTAATATTTTTTTTTTTGTAAATAATCACTTATAATACCACAAGAGCTTCAAAATTATCGGGTATT
>CAJQZM010024400.1:18002-30064 GCA_907164665.1 Colias nastes | reverse complement strand
TTTTTTTTTTTTTTTTTTTTTTTTTTTTCATAAAAATCCTTGTGAAATGTTTACAAATCTTTTTAAGTTCATTCATAGTGAATATGAAAAAATATTTAAAATTAAATCTTTAACTATTACCAAGGATTTACCATTCAGCCAATGGGCAACTCCTAGTATACACAGATGCAGGAACGTTCTTTACGAGTTATATGGTATGAAACAATATAACAAAGACTTGTCATTTCTTAGTTATGTTAGAAATTATTCAAAAACATTTAAAAAAGTTTGTTTCACTGCCAAGAGTTTGTATGTCAGAGACAAAATATGCAACTCTGACAATAAAGTTAAAACGGTTTGGACAAAATTATTAATGGTGAATTGGGCAAAATCCGATCAAACGATAGTACCATAAAACTTGTCAATTCTGGTAGGGTCATTGACAAAAGTGCTGATGTTGCGCTTGCTTTTGAAGATTTCTTTAGTAGTGTCCCTGCTAGTTTAACTAAGAATTTAAATTCGTCTTCAGCGCTTGCAGAGTCTTTATTGAGGGATCACGTTGCTGAGTGTAACAAATTATTTGAATTGCGACACGTGACTGCTGATGAAATTGTTAAAACTTTTAAAACATTAAATTTAAAAAAAACATGTGATCACTGGGGTATGTCTGTAAATTTAGTAAATAATATCATAGAAAACATTGCCAATCAACTAGCGTTTATATTTAATCAGTGTTGCGACTGTGGTATATTCCCTGATTTACTAAAGTTTAGCAAAGTTATTCCTTTATTTAAAAGTGGTGACCAAGAAGACAGTAATAACTATAGGCCAATTTCCATATTACCAACTTTGAGCAAAGTCTTCGAGAAGCTAATTTTAAACCAATTAAGTAGTCATTTTGCATCAAATGGTTTACTGCACGCCAAACAGTATGGTTTCACAAAGGGGCGCTCTACCACTGATGCCGGAGTAGCTCTTTTGTCACATATATACAAAGCATGGGAAAATTCAAAGAATGCTTTGGGGATATTCTGCGACCTTTCTAAGGCTTTCGACTGTGTAGAACATTCCACTCTATTACGGAAACTAAATTTTTATGGTATCAAAGGTTTGGCTCAGGATCTCATAGCTTCATATCTTCAGAACAGGGTACAAACCGTTGTCGTTAATGGAGAGAAATCTCGCGGTGCGCCGATTAACATAGGTGTTCCGCAGGGATCTATCTTAGGACCGTTTTTATTCTTAGTGTATATTAATGACCTACCTTATTATTTGCAGGATATGTGTGAAATAGTACCTACTGTTTGCAGATGACACCTCATTAATATTTAATGTGGATAGACATGACACAAATGTTGACGAAGTAAACTCTGCTCTTTTACGCATATCCAATTGGTTTAATGCTAATAATTTACTATTAAATACAAAAAAAACAAATTGTGTAGAATTTATCCTCCCAAATGTAAAAAAGGTGAAAAGGAATATTATTTTAAACGGGGAGGTATTATACCCTGTGGAATCGACTGTTTTTCTTGGTTTGACATTAGATGAGAAGCTTCAATGGGGGGCCCATGTTACCACCACCGCTGCTAAGCTCAGCTCAGCTGCATATGCAGTTAGAAGAATAAGGCATCTCACCGATGAAGAAACGGCTAGATTGGTTTACTTTAGCTACTTTCATAGCATAATGTCCTATGGAATTCTGCTATGGGGCAGGGCTGCAGATATAGAAACTATATTTATATTACAGAAAAGAGCCATACGCTCTATATATAATTTGCGTGCTCGAGACTCACTAAGAGATCTCTTTAAGAATACTGGTATCCTTACTGTACCGTCGCAGTATATATTTAATAATATTTTATATGTACACAATAACGCTTACTTACACACAAAAGTAGGAGATAGACATTGTTATGACACAAGAAACAGAAATAAAATTGAAATGCCATTTTTCCGGCTAGCTAAAGTTAAAAATTCATTTATGGGCCAAGGTATACGCTTTTACAACAGAATTCCTCATAATATTAAAGAGTTTAGTAGTTCTAAATTTAAAACTTATATAAAAAATGTACTTGTCCAGAGAGCCTATTACAGTATTAAGGAATATATGGAAGATAAAAACCCATGGAGGGTTGTCGCGTAAAAACCACAGGACAGTTCTTTGGCATATTATGATAATATATTATGATATTACATATTTAATTTGTAAAATTGTAAATCTGACATGATTAAAAAGAGCAACTATGGAGTTTCTTGCCGATTCTTCTCCGTAGATACTGCTTTCCGAATCGGTGGTAAATGTTAAAAATATATGTACTTAATGACGTTTCAAAAGTGCTTCTAGAAGAAGTCTAATTGAATAAATAAATGTTTGAGTTTGTTTGAGTTTGAGTTTGATTGAACTCGGCTCCAATTTTTACATTTATGTTTTTGGTGGGATATCATTACTTTTTGTACAAAAAATTACTCTGCAAATTTGATTTTTATTTTATTTTATTTATTTATTTAAATAATTAGATTACAGGGATCCATTAATGTTAGTACGTGACTTAAAAAGCTAATGTTAGTAGGTAAATATTAAAGTACTATCATCAGTTGACGGGGCACCCTATGCGTAAACCTGTCGCTTTGAATGGACAAGTTTACGCACAAAGTGTCCCATGAAAGATGACATATATCTCTCCGAGATTACCATCAAGAGACTGTTGCGACTGCGCCGCACTCTATCGAATGTAGACGCTGTTTTTTTGCGTATTATCGCCCAGAAATCGTCAGTATGCGCATTAGCGAACATTCCAGACGCACTGCAGTAGCGAGGCAGTCCCAACAGCATTCTAAACGCATTATTGTACATGACACGTAAGGCATTAAGCGATCCATCAGTATAGTCAAACCATAGACTACCCGTGTAGAAATTCTGGCAGTAGGCTTTAAAAAGCGTGATTTTCACTGGATTACTACAACGGGCAAATCTACGGGCCAACATATTACTTCGGATCGCCAATGCCCTACGCTCACGTTCGATATCTACATTATCTTTGAGGTCATCAGTTAGCATGTGTCCGAGGTACTTAAACTCTTTAACTCTTTCAACTGTAATCGCGTTAAGAGATATCTCAGCCGTACATTTCCTATGCTTACCAACGTCCCCAAAAACAATGCATTTACATTTAGCCACATTATAACGCAAACCGTGAGCAGCGACATATGTCTCACAGACTTTGAGCATCTCAGTAATGGCGCTTGCAGTCGGAGCCAGCAATACCATATCATCGGCATAGCTTATGTTGTTACAACTTATACCTCCGATCCGGCAACCAACCCGCATATTGCTGAGTTCGACAACAAGGCCATTTACGTAAAGATTGAACAATTTAGGCGACGACAGCCCCCCTTGTCTTACACCACATTCTAACACATACGATTCGGAAAAAGCGTTAGACCATTTTACAATATTACGTTGGTTGGCATACCAATACTTAAAGATATTAAGAATGCTAACTGGTAAACCCCTACCCTCCAGCTTATTCCATAAAACATCGTACGACACGAGGTCAAACGCCCTGGAAAGGTCTAGAAAACAAGCATACACTGGTGTTTTACGCTTGGTATAGTATTGTACAGTATGCTTCAAGCTTAAGATTGCACTTTCAGTGGAAAGTCCAGGTCGAAAACCAAACTGTGCATCGTGTAAGTCCAAAAAATTGTTTAATCTCGCATCAAGCACACTGTCCAATACCTTAGCCAAAATCGTAGCGAGAGATATGGGGCGATAATTTCCTATGTCGGAGATGTCACCTGTTTTATTTTTTAAAATAGGTACAACGATTGTTTTCATGAGATCTGCTGGCAGATAGGAGTGCCTTATACATAATGTGTAAAACATCGAGAGTAGCTTAGGCAGATGACAACCCGCGTATTTTAAATGCTCGATACTGAGCCCGTCATGACCTGGAGACTTACCTTTGCTCATATTCTTAATAATTGACTTAATTTCATTTGAAGATATAATATGAAACAGAGGTTCATCTCCACGCCCTCCAGACCCCGCATCCACTACTGTATTAGGTGGTCCGAGAGGTGATTTCACTGTAAAATCATCCTTGAACATCATAGCGATTTCTCTTGGATCATTCTTCCCACCCACACTCACAGGTAGACCCGGCTTAGCATCAAGTTTTCGAGTAGATTTCCAAAATTGTATAAAATTTTTAGAAGCTTGGTGTTCGGCTAATATATCCATCCTAATTTGGTCTTGATTATCTTGGCACCACTTCAAACGACTTTTAAATTTTTTTCGAGTAGTGCACATTTGATCATAGATAATCCCCGACTGTGGACGCCGGTGTGATAACCACAACCTATAGCTAAGCCTGGCCTCCCGGTGAGCATTCCTCACATGTTTATTCCACCCACATAATTTTTTTGGCCTATGGGTACGCGTTGGCTGAGGTTCTGGATGAGATAAAATTGCAGATTCAGATAAACTATGAACAATGTTACTGTATAATCTATCCAGAACTTGCATATGTTCAGACAAAGAACATGACCCGTGACTGCAACTGATTAATTCATGGGGAAAATCAATTTCTTTTAATTTGCTATCACATAACTCCCGGTAAGCATCAATTTCTGAGTTACTTCTTTCACCCCAGTTAACTTTACTACGAGGCATGTCACGCATCACACTCTTACTTCTTACAACACCCAAATCACACGTAATGAATAACGGCAAATGATCCGACACATACACATCTTCTTTAATACTCACGTTAGTAATAGTGTGCCACGCTGTTAATGAAACTATGCAATGGTCCAACCAACGTCTACACCCATGAGCCTCGCTTACAAAGGTATAGTTATTTACAGATTCGCCTAATTTTAAAACATCAGCACAAATCCAAGATTGTTCAGAACAAAAGCTAATTAGTTCTCTATAAAATAACTCGTGCGGATGAGCGTTAAAATCACCGAGAATAAATATACACTCAACATTTACTTTATGAATATAATACTTTTTATGTACGATTTTTTTTTATTTTTTCTTGCGGTTTCTCTGTATGGTTTGTTTAGTATTATTTTATATATTTTCTTGTATGTTATGAATGTCAGCGCACATTGCCCTGTCATTATCTGCAATTTTTTAAACTCGTTTTCTGTTTAAAAAATTACATGATTTTCTTAACATCCAGCGTGAATTTGTACACACACTATTACCCTATTACCAAGATGCAAAGATCGTTGTAGAAGAATCGCCTTACTCCATGACGTGACGGTATTGCCATGACGCGATCTTGAAATTTTACTCTAAACGCGCCTAAAGATGTTTCACTTATATTAATATTAATATTACGCAAATTAAATCATTTCGACCTTCGACGAAGCCTTCTTCCATTACACTGGAATTAAAACTAAACTAAACACTCATAAATAAAGAATAAATAAATGTGAATATGTAAAATTATATATTATTTTTAACTGTATGAGCAATATTTTTATTACAATTTTCTTTTATTTTACGTTCTCTGACTCCTGACATACAGGTTTTTACCTAGTTTGGGAGTCAGAGACTTCAGTATTTCAAAATGTTGTATTCTATTGTCAATAAAGAATTTTTATTATTATTATTATTTATTTTTTTTATAACAGTTTTGAATAAAGAAATCATGCAATCGAAGTAATCTGCCCTAGCGATACTAGCGCGAGCCGCGAGTGAGTGTGATGTCAGAGGCGCATCGAATCCACAGATGTTTCGTGCTAAAATATGTAAACTTCAATAATCTATATCTCAGTCATTTATTGATGGATTTCAAAATTTTTTTCGGCCACTGATTAGTTTTGATCTATATTTTAACACTATTATGGTGAATATAATATTTTCTATTTTTATAAACTTTTCCATTTTTCCATACTTACAAAATTAATGTCATTGAAAAAAAAATTAAATACAGATAAATTCAGTATTTTCTGATTTTTTCCTTTGTACACACACTATTACCTAATTGATTACAAAATTTGAACTTTCTAGGTCATCTGGAAGTGGGTTAGGTTTTGTATATATCTATGAGTCAGTCAGTCTTAAAAATTGCGATTTTTGGATATTAATATCTACGCAACTGTTTAATCTGTATTTATGAAATTTAAGGTTCTTGTTTATCTTGGGGTCCTCATTATATGTACCAAATTTGGTTTGTTTAAGTTAAATAGTTTTCGAGTTATAAGGGGGTGAAAAGTGGCTCCAAATGGTTCGTGTAAAAATACACACGGCTGCTGCTCGCCAGTTCTCTTCGCTTGAACTCGGCTTGACACGCTGCCGCGTGTCTAGATTTAGCAGTATTTCCTTATATGTAGTTTCCAATATGAAGTGTTACCCACTGTTTCAGCCCTGGAAAACTAAGGACTAGAACTTTTAGATTTGGATGAATTTTGGAATTGAAATAGGCGAAGCCCAGACTTTGTATTTTTATTCAGAATGCGTGCAGTGTAAAGTTCACATTTATAATAATATGTATTAATATTTGATATGGATAATAACCACAGTCATTGCTGAGGTCATTGCGGTTGCATACGATTATGAGCTAGAAATATTTTATGTTCACATACTACGAGTATTATTATTATATATTTTTTGTTTTCAAATATATAATATTGAGCTAGAAATATTTTATGTTCACATACTACGAGTATTATTATTATATTTTTTTTTGTTTTCAAATATATAATATTATTCAAACGCAGTTTGGAAACCCCGCATAATATATGACACTGTCAACAGCAGTTTCACGAACACATGGAGTCTCCTCGCATAAAACATGCAGAACCTTGCCATCACACATCTGCCAAGAGCCGGCATTACATGTCCCGTTCCTAGAGAGCATTTTTTATTTATTCATATGAGTCTTTTTTTTAATTGCTCTATAGAAACCTAATGTCCTCATTGTCAATAACTATTGAGATTTCTTCTTCTTCTTCTCTTTCCTATATGTATAGCAATACCCGATCCCAGTGAGGACGGATTCTGCCAACCTATCGAGGGTTAGTATGGTAGCATTTATGCCACTGAGTAGGTACATCATTACGTGGTTATTGCAAATATGTATGTTTATCTTTATTATCACTAAAAACTCCTCTATAAATTACATATTATCTAATGTTAGTTACTTCAAATGATCAAAGTTAAAAGTTAAAACCTTATATGTACCTACATATTATACAGAAGAACTTGAAGTCTAATGCTGAATAAGTATTTTCGTTATTTCCGAATAAATGCTGAAAGTCAGCGTGAAATATACTATTCATATAAATAAATATGTTGTACGCTGTTGTACATTTTATTGAACGATCGCAGCCGCTCTGTCGCCTGCCGCCTGCCGCCGCTGCTCGATACCACTAATTGGTTTCATGTCACGTGAATAACAATTTCAGTGGAGAATAGTGGAGAGACATCCCTCACAAATGAAATTAATAATTATATTTAGATCGTGACATAAACAATTTGAATTTATATATTATTTAAATTTCAATAAAACAGGAAAAGGAATAGGTACGTAAATTAACATACCATCTCCCTACCTGATAATTGATATACTTACGCAAAATGTTTTAGTGTGTAATAAACATTTAATACTAATAACTAAATAATGTTTATAGCAACTAATAAAATGTAGGCGGCAAGTAGAGTAACACGAGATAGAACACATATTGCACGCCTCATAAGCAGGGTTGGCACGATTAAATCATTTTGATTTAAATCACGATTTAAATCATGATTTAAATCAACCGATTTTTTCAATAAAAATCAATGATTAAAACAAAAAGGTTTAATTTTACTTTCATTCACAGAAATCAACATAAAACATATTAAGATATCTTAATTAAAAACTAGGGTCAACAATTCCAAATTTAGAAAACACTCTTTCTACAGCAGCTGAAGAAGCTATCGCTCCAAACAATTGCTTCACCACTGGAAAAAGTTTGTTTGACATTCAATAGCACGTTAGACTAAAGGGAAATCCCCGTACTGTCTCATTAGGCACGCGGCGCGTTCCGTTTCGCACAAAAATACACTTACTTAAATAACAAAATGAAAAAATCAAAAAGTAATGATTAATTAGGATTTTTTCAATAAATCGTGCTTTATTCGATTTTTTTAAAAAATCATGATTTTTTCCAACCCTGCTCATAAGTCATAAGCGAAGCGTTTTGCACGCCTCATAAGCGAAGCGTTGAGGTGGGTACTACTGTCACTTCGCGCAAAACATCTGATTTTTCAAACTTAAAATGTCTTTATGTATCATACATTGCACTTGTTAATACATACACACACATATTAAGAAAAAAACACTATTTTTAACATTCATGATATTTTTGATGTCATTTTTGTTATTTAAACTAGTTAAAAAACAGTTTAAAAAAGTTCTGTCTTGGACGTCCGTGTGTCTGTATGTGCGGAGGATTTTCTTGTTAACACGATAGCGACCGAAATACTTTACTAATCGAGTCTTTTTTTTTCTCTTACGCTTGAGTATGCTCAGGAATAGAACCCTTTCATTTTTCAGGGTCTGATTCGATGTGGTTTAATTGTTATTAAATAAACAAAAATAATAATTAATAAATAATTATTAAAAAAAAATTATGAGGCGTGCACTTTTGGATTTTCCAAACTTTTTGTTGACTCAGCTGATAGTCAACACAAAATGTGTGTTGTTATATTATGTTGTGACGTAATATTGTACAGAGTTTTCTTTACTCGTGTGCCGAGGACAAGGAAATTCTTCGCCTTGAACCTTGTTTATAGTTATATCACAGTAAACAGAAAAAATAATAATTTACTAGCGACCCGCCCCGGCTTCGCACGGGTGCATTGCTGATAGTACTAAATACACTACAGAAAAACTGTGAACGTTGTTTAGAAAAACATAGCGGCCCGCTCCGGGTATAAAATATATAGCCGGGCGGCCGGCCGGTACCGCCGCAAACGCTACGTCCCGCAATTTTTAAATCTGTAATATCTTCGAAAATATTCACTTAAATCATACGGTGTAAAGGGCCATATAGATCTATATTAATTGAACAATGTATTCCAGGTATTTAATTGGTTAAGGATTAATGCTGTATTGGTTAAAATCGCTTCGAAAATTAGCCATTATTTGTCGTAAAATGTAAATGACAAAAAAAAGTTATTGTGGGTTATCCATAAGAGATAGACATATACCATCGCGGACTTTTCTATAGAACTTTTCAATGTGTATAACACTTAGTACATTATTTTGATAAAACTCGTAGGGTTCAGCCTGCGTTTGCAATGTAAGCGGAAAAAATGTAATTTTTTACGACATCACATAAGAAACCTCAAAAATAACAGTACTTCTCCACTATTTAATGGATGTTATTATACATATAAACCTTCCTCTTGAATCACTCTATCTATTAAAAAAAACCGCATCAAAATCCGTTGCGTAGTTTCAAAGATTTAAGCGTACAAAGGGACATAGGGACATAGGGACAGCGAAAGCGACTTTGTTTTATACTATGTAGTGATGATGATACCCGTGCAAAGCCGGAGCGGGCCGCTATGTTTTTATATACAACGTTCACAGTTTTTCTGTAGTGTATTTAGTATCAGCAATCAGCATTGCACCCGTGCGTAGCCGGGGTGGGTCGCTAGTGTTAAATAAGTGTGACATTTCGCAGTAAAACGTTAAAGTTGGTCGCGAAAGGGTCGCGACTTCAGCAGCTGCAGCGTTAGCTTCCACAAAGTTACAGAATATCGATGTGACCAGGTCGCTGACCTCGACTTCTCATTCATATCAATAGTTTACAATTGCATTTATAAATTGCGTTTTTTTTTAATTGTATTTCATGAGGTTTAGTTTTGCGTTAAATTTATTGCAGAACGGGTTTTTTTTATATTCTTTGCATTCATAATGCGACGACTTCATAGCCATCATACCCAAATTATACCGGTAAAATGACAGTTATTTACTCAGTGACTAAAATGTTTGATGTTTTAGCAATAAGTGCACATGATTGCGAGCCAGAGTTCCCTTGACACATTTGGAGACGCTTCGCGGTCAGATATAACTTAACTCGTGCGCGACCCCGGCGCCGCTCTCAGCACTACTACAGATCAAGGCGTTGCTCACTTGGTGACCTCCTCGAAGCGCTAACACATCTTAGCACTGGGATGTAGATTAGAGCTGGAGGACTTCCAAATGTGTGTCATCTTTTCTCTGATGAAACACTCATGTACAAATCTCATGTCTATGAAAAACCAATAAATCATCTACCTATACTATCTACATAATATATTGAGTGCAGCTTTTGGTTTTTAACGGGCATTATAAACCATAATAATGATATACCTAGTGTGTGTTATTAGAGCTACATAAATATTTGTATTGAAATGAAACCTACGCTTAAGGACGCTGTCACAAATCTGCGCTACTCAAATTTAGGTATTTAACGTCGCAACGTGGTTCGCGGGAACATCACGCTCACGTAAACATAGCGCAATCCATTTTATAGATCATCTTCATACTTGATATTATTTTTTTTTTATATTTTTATTGAAATTGATTCCAGAAGATTACTGGGAACTTTAAAAATTCATTTTGTTTCTTTTATTAGTAGGTACGATCCTTTTAAGTATTTTAGTGTATTCAACCAACTTAAAAAAGTGTGACTATTTTACAACAATTTGAATAATAATCAGTTAATGAATTGTATACAATATCGAAGCTTTTTATGAAATGTATAAAATACTTTTTTAAGAATCATTATCATACATAATATTATGTTACCGGCAATATATTAAACCCGGCATTGTATGCAATTCTTAGTAAATGTATGTTATTCCGAGAAACAGTCGGAATGAAATAAATCGTCACATTACCTATATCTTTAAATCTGAACTTTTCCTAAGTAGCAAACACATTTGCAAATGTGGGTGGTTTTTGGGGTAGCTATTAATCAATATGAGGTCAAATCTAAAATCCAAAATGGCGCCGACGAAAATTTGACATCATTTCGTCACGGGTGTCATTTTCATGGTTTTTGTGGTAGCTATTAACCAATATGAGGTCAAAACTAAAATCCAAGGTGGCGCCGACGAAAATTTTACATATTTTCGTCATGGGTGTCATTTTCATGGTTATTGGGGTATCTATTAACCAATATGAGGTCAAAACTAAAATCCAAGATGGCGCCGACGAAAATTTTACATCTTTTCGACACGGGTGTCATTTTCATGGTTTTTGGGGTAGCTATTAACCAATATGAGGTCAAAACTAAAATCGAAGATGGCGCCGACGAAAATTTTACATCTTTTCGTCACAGGTGTCATTTTCATGGTTTTTGGGGTAGCTATTTACCAACAATATGAGGTCAAAGCTAAAATCCAAGATGGTGTCGACGAAAATTTTACATCTTTTCGGCATGGGTGTCATTTTCAAGGTTTTTGAGACAGCTATTAACAAATCCCCAATGTAACCGTCGATAATTAGGTATATTTTTCTTACTCCTTTAAAGTAAACTTAAATAAAATAACAAAAACGTTAACAACTACAGTTGTGTAGAAAGTCTTAAAAAAAAAAAAATTTTAAAGAACATTGAAAAGCATATTTAGAAATGTAATATAAATCGCAACTCTGTGGCAATCATGTTAATATTCTGACATAATATATTATTAATTTTAAATATAATATTCGCTAAACTTTATTTAAAATAAAGTTTATCTTAAACATTAAAACGAAGAGAATAAAATAAAAAAGAGCGTGTGTGCCGAGATAACGTGTCAGGAGTGAAACTTCTTTGGCGAGATTCATAGATACCAAAATCGCCGCCTTGCTCCATAACGCGACAGTATTACCATGACGCGATCTTGAAATTCGACGACGGTAACATTGGGGATTTGTTAATAGCTGTCTCAAAACCTTGAAAATGACACCCATGCCGAAAAGATATAAAATTTTCGTCGGCACCATCTTGGATTTTAGTTTTGACCTCATATTGGTTAATAGCTACCCCAAAAATCATGAAAATGACACCCATGACGAAAAGATGTAAAATTTTCGTCGGCG
>CAJQZM010024400.1:0-17992 GCA_907164665.1 Colias nastes | reverse complement strand
GTTTTGACCTCATATTGGTTAATAGCTACCCCAAAAACCATGAAAATTACACCCGTGACGAAAAGATGTAAAATTTTCGTCGGCGCCATCTTGGATTTCAGTTTTGACCTCATTTTCGTTAATAGCTACCCCAAAAACCATGAAAATGACACCCATGACGAAAAGTTGTAAAATTTTCGTCGGCGCCATTTTGGATTTAAGTTTTGTCAAATTGCTTTACCCCACCAATCCGTTCAACAACCCATAAAAAAGAGGATCTCAGACAACGTAATTTTTAAAACATAATTTTAAATTACAAATAATTGGAATATAAAACTTATACAGTTTACTCTTATAAAGTATCAAATATTTCAAATCACGAAAACGACAGTGCACGCACAATAATCTTTTTCTTATTCGTTTTTATTTTTGGGACGAGGAGCGATACACCCGTCCTTCCAAGAGCGCTTCTGAGCGCGGTCTGACGACCCGCGACTCGCGAGAGCAAAATGTATGAAGAAATCGATAAGTATTTTTAATTTAGCTAATAATTGAAATAAAATTTTGATTTAGATTCATAAAAATTACACCATATATAAAGGACTATATATCCCTCAATAATTTATAGGTAAGAAGATAGATTAGGCTTTTAATTTTCTTAAAATGGTACCGTTTTAGACCCCATTTTTTTGCATTTTATGCGATTATTGTGCTGGGAAAATCGTATTTCAGCGACAATTTTGTATGACGTCGTACCATTTTTATAAGATGAACGTAGAGCTGAATATATTATCTTTAAATTAAGATATTACTATGTTCTCACGTGTAATTGCTTTAAGTTAAAATGGTACCGAAAAACAGCGTGTTTTTGTAAAAATACGTAATAGCGTCCTTAACATTGGCTCGGAGTTCGGACATTACAATTTGCAATAACGGATACGAATGTCTCGTTAGCACATTCTGTATGTACTTTAGTATTGTCATTTGCGTTTACTGGCCATAAAATATGTTCAATTGTATTTATCTATTCGCCACTTACAATATGCTCACAATCTTAGTACGTTATAATAAGTATAGTGTGGAGTAATACCACATTCCGAGAAGTAAATGCGGCACAAAGAACTTGACGCACCCTTCCTATGCTTATCGGCTATTATATTAATTGTCATTTGAACACCTGATATGCTATGAATTTATATCTTGCAAAACTATAGGTATGAATGTGTCATACATGTGGGTGTTTCAGTCTGATAAGATCTTATGCTTTCGTATCCTACCGAAAATCACAGAGTAATATACCTACTCCAAAAATAGCAAAGCTTTAAGATAAACCGAAAATCTTATATAGATTCGTAACAACCAGTACAACAGGAAGGAAACAACACAGCTTTTAGCAAGTGCCATCGAAAGTCACTAAAGTAAGAAGCACGTAGACGTCTAGACCAGACAAGAATATATGTAATACAAAAGGCCGCAATAGCCGCGCGTCTCCGATACCGTTCAATTTTGATCGACGAGCTCTGAATACATTTTAAGTTGTCAATCGTACCAGGCACTGGCATTGTTATTGCTTTTATTCGTTGCTAATGGATGTACATGGTACGTACGTTACTCATGTAAGACCAACTAAGACCGTTTTATACATTGAGATACATGTACTAGTTTTATAAGATATTTTATGAAGCTCGTTATCTATTTAAACAAACATTGTCAATGTATACAGCTGGGCTTCGAAAACGACCGATTTAGTAAACAGTCACTTCTGAAATATGATTAGGTATCTACTGTAATATTATATACAACATTGCTTCACGCTTATAATATTGGGTGAACAAAGGCAAGTTGTGGATAAAATTGGCTCATCAAAACAAGCAACAGACGACTATCAACAGAGGATTATATATTTTATAAAGATAACGGCTGTCCTAGTTACGCATATTACGTAGATAATTGTGACGCAACTGTTTAGAACTAGTGGTCGAGTACAGAACAATGGAAATACCGATAGAAGTTAAATTCCTATAGCTAGTAAAGTCATACTTTCTTTATGAAAACTTTGGGCATATAAATGCAAAGCTATATAATATACAGGGTGTAATCGTTAAGTGTGCACAAGCGATTATTCCGTAACTATTGCAGATATCAAAAAATGGCCATAATAAATTTTTAAAAATAAAACGAGAAATTTCCAAAAATGTTACCCATACATTTTATTTCCCACACATTTTGTATTCATAGCAGATTTTCGAAGTGATGTCCTCATTGTGCAATACAATGAGGAGCTCTATTTACAGTTTCTAAATGAACTTCCCTTCAAATTTGAGAAGTAATTAAAGCAGAAAACCAAAAAAAGAAAGAAAAAGCTAAAATCTTTCATATTAAATGTACATGGGATATTCGCATCTCATAAATGTATGGGAGGGTTTCAAGTTAATTTTTTAGATATTTCTCGTTTTATTTTTAAAAATTTATTATGGCCATTTTACTCATTAGGTTAAGTACTTTCGATATCAGTTTAAATTTTTTTTGATATCTGTAATAGCTACGGAATAATCGCCTGTGCACACTTAACGATTACACCCTGTAGGTATAATGCGGGCCAGTGACATGCTTGCTGAGCCGGCCGGTGACACCGCGACCGGTCCCACGGCGCACACGTGTGCTCGGCGAGAAACATGATGCATCGTAACGGGTTTATTTATATCTGCTATTAATATAGCGTGCGATTGATCTTGAACTTGTTCTCGCGATCGATTACATACTTCGTTATTTATTCAACAACCCGTAACGATTCGAATCAGATACGTGGGTTTAAAAACTAATAGATTTGAATTATTTATTACTTATTTGAATTATTGAAGTGAAACTTCTTTATCGGGTTGGAAAAAAAAATTTAGTGTAACATTTTTCCGTTACGCGCCATCTTTGATTCGACGTACTATTTCTGTACTTAAATTTGCATAAAGTAAATTATTTTTTGAAAAATAAGGTCATAAAGAAGTTTCACTTCTTACGTGTGTACACTAGTACACGCACACATTTTATTTTTCATTATTTACACAGCCATTTCTTGTGATCGCAAATGTCGATATTCTTCAATGAGTTATTATGTACTATTATTATAGAATATTATCATTATTTATATTTTTTCCAATCTTAAATAACAAATTACAATAAACAGGTACCTATCTCTAAGAGATAAGAACATTGAAAATATTTGTATTCCTAATCGTTGGTCATTTTTCAATTGACGACGCGGTTGGCGCAGTGGTAAAGTAACTGCCTACTGAGCCGACGGTCCCGGGTTCGATCCCCGGTCAGGGCAAATATTTGTGTGATGAACTCAATTATTTGTTCTTGGGTCTGGGTGATACTGTTATACAATACAAGCAAAGCAACCAATAGAGCAGGCAGGTTTCAGAAGAGGCTTCAGTACAGTCGACCATATTCACACCCTAGAACAAATTATAGAAAAATACCAAGAGCAACAGAGAACGTTATATATAGCATTTATAGATTACCAGAAAGCATTCGACACAGTTTCACACGTAAGCATATGGGAAAGTTTGAGAGAACAAGGAGTCGAAGAAATATATATAAAAGTCATAAAGAATATATACAATAATAATACAGGCAGAATCAAACTAGAAACTCTCGGCCCAAGTTTTCCTATAGCAAGAGGTGTAAGACAGGGCGACCCGCTCTCTCCGACCATATTTATAGCCGTTCTTGAATCTATCATTAATAAACTTAATTGGAACAAATTGGGATTGAATATAAAAGGCTCATATCTAACTCATCTCAGATTCGCAGACGACTTAGTTTTACTAACGGAGACAAGCTCTCAGTTACAGCTTATGATCGAATCCTTACATCTAGGCAGTACAAAAGTAGGTCTAGAAATGAATATCACTAAAACTATGGTAATGACAAACGGCTGGGAAAGACCAATAATAGTTAACAACAAGCCATTGGAATATACACAAGCTTACGTATATCTAGGAAAGAGAATTAGTTTTGACAAAAGAAATAACGAATTAGAAATAGACAGAAGGGTTAAATGTACTTGGAATAAATACTGGTGTAAAGAAATTTTTAAAAGCAACATGCCAACAAATCTCAAAACGAAGGTTTTGAATTCAAGTCTACTACCATGTTTGACGTATGCCTGCCAAACATGGAAATTCACTTCAAAAATAAAAAATAAAATAAATAGCTGCCAAAGAGGGATAGAACGTAGTATGTTGAAGATAAAGAGATTAGACAAAATTAGGCACACTAAAATAAGGTCGATTACCAAAGCAACTAATGCTTTGAGTCACGCACAAAAACTGAAGTGGAGGTGGGCAGGACACGTCGCCAGACTTACTGATCAAAGATGGACAGCGAGAACGACAACGTGGAATGGCCCACTAGGCAAAAGGTACAGAGGGAGACCGTTAACACGCTGGGACGACGACATCAAGAGAACAGCCGGCCCTCTGTGGTACCAAATAGCGCAAGATAGAGACGGGTGGTCAGCTTTGGAGGAGGCCTTTACCCAGACCACCCCAGACAGGGGTTCATGCAGATAGATTACTTTAGTTCATTACGTTAAATTAATTTCTTTTATTTATTTACAATAACTAAATAATTAATATTAGCATTGGAATACAACAAAATTACAATTATTACTAACACTATTAACAATCAAGTTTTGTATACACTTATTTTTCTTACCGCGTAAGCGTTACTTTGTAAAAATGTCAACATATCTGCAGGAAATAAACAGGCTTTTTTATTTTTATTTTATTTTATTTTTATTTTTTTATGTATTTATTAAATATTATATTTATCGTCGCCTAGTACCCACAACACAAGCCTTAATTGAGCTTACTGTGGGACTAGGTCGATTTGTGTAATAGTGTCCTATAATATTTATTTATTATTATTTATTTATTTATTTATTTTAACGATATAGGTACCTACCTACTACTCCATCTAAAAACATTTTCTAAGCGTTTTTGCACATTTACTTATATATAACTAATATTATAATATTGGTGACGCAAGTAATGTGTGTGGCATTCCAACAACAGGTTTTTACACTGACGATAATAATATGTAGGTACCTATAGCCTTTGGCTCGAATTCAATAACCGTATTTTTTTTTTTAATTATAATAAGAAATGGTCAATGTCAAATATCGCTTCAACAATTTACTATTTTTCATTTTTAAGAGTTCTAAATTAAAAACGGCGATATTTAAATGAAGAGTCTTTGTAGGGGCAGTGTGCTGAATGCTCGGCGCACGCTCGTTGGCGAAACGTACAAAAGAAAATACAATGAATTGTGCAGATATGCAATGAGGCTTCGCTCAGCTCCGGCCTCTGTGCTGAATCGCTAACACTAGAGGCCAAGGCCACGCTGTCCTTTGCAACTAAAACTGTTATTTGCAAAAGCCAACCGTTATTTTACAATTAGTTGATTATTATTAGATTTAAGATGTCCCAATAGTATTTGTTAATAAGGAAGCCCAACCGGAAAGGTTGCTCAATACGCATTCCGTAATCGTTACAATGATGAAGTAAACGAGGCGAGCGATTAGTCATTAGACGCTCATTAGCTTATACAACAGAAATTACTTCGGCTCAATCTCCAGATCCTTTACAAATTATGCAGTGACCCAAGCATTTGCAAAACAAACAGGAACTTGGAAATAAATTGGTATATTAAGTTGGAACACATTGATACTTGGAAGTAAATCGCTACAACCAGTACAGCTTCGGAGCATGTACTAATGTTTGTTTACAAGTAGACGATTTAATTAGCGATAAGTTGGTAGTGATAAATAAAGAAGAATTTAAAGTAAAACGTTCATGTACAAAAAGCCTTGACATCTCTGAGAAAAAACAATAGTCTACCTAACTCTGTAATTGTTATTGGTCTCCGATAATTCATAATTCCACGATTACGTGAATCATGATTACGAGTAAGTCTTAGTGGTGAAATTATGGGGAAAAATTTCCAGTATTTTTAACTTGGTTTATTATAGATCAATAGATGACACAGGTACGTAATATTCCAGCAGTAAGAATTTAACTAATCATAACATCCCATAATAATTATTATAAGGCCCATAAGTAGTTATGTTTAATAAGAAAATAATAGTATTATGGGAATTTAGTCACGTTTCAAAATCTAGGCCGGATGTTGATTGATATCTTTATATCTTTGTATTTCTTCTGAGCACGTGATGGTTACAGAACTCCTGAACGGCTGAACCGATTTTAATGTGTTTTTTGTGTCTTCAGATGGATACGAGAATGGATGAGACGATGAACGCGCGCATAAGCTTGTATTATAGGTAATAAGCTCGAGATTTATAGGGTTTTTTAATATAAATCTATTGAGATAAGGAAACGGAGAAGGATAAATTTTCCTAGTAAGAAATATGTAAGTAAGTACGTATGACACATGTTTGTATGACAGAATAAACATAATAAATTATTTATTATACCTACATTTCAGCTGCGCGATGTCGTATCCTCGACCCTTTGAACTCGACTTCGCAACGTAACTTATCAATTTCTTGTTCAAATTGCTATTTTTTGTATACAGTAACATATTATCATAATAATTAGCAGGGCCGGCGTTAGGGGGGGGGGCGAGAGGGGGCGATGGCCCAGGGCGACAAATTCTGGGGGGCGCCAAGGTCTGAATTTGGTTAACCTAACACTTGATATTGCTTCCCTCAAGTGGGCGCCACAATATTTTCGCCCGGGGTGTCAGTGGCCCTTACGCCAGCACTGATAATTACAACTCGGTTAAAATATCTGTGGACCTCGCTGGAATGCGGAGCCCCTTCCCGTTCCCCTTTACCTCCCCGCGCTCGCCCGCGGCGCGTCAGTACGGTTAGCAATTTCGTTGCGTTCTCGACGTGACGTCATCGACGCCAGGTCCACAGATATTGTAACCGGGTTATAGGTAGGTATAAATATATTGGAAGGACTAAAAAATATATTTCCTTCATATCCATAATTTATACCTATAATAAGGTGATAAATATAAGAAGATTCTTATACCTAATTTAGAAAGAAAAAAGGTCGTTGATCAAAAAATAATTAAATAATAATTAAGTATATCACCCTGTACCAAGTTATGTTTCATACATCAGTTGGCCTCAAAACTGCCATTTTTTTAAATATATTTTTTTACATTAAATTCTAATTTAATTTGCCTGCAGGTAGGTAGTAGATTTTTATTCTGTGGTAAGACTGAATCTTCCTGCAGCTACAGGTAGAGGCCAGGCCGACCCTCGCCCGAAGTCGTTTTTTGTTGATCGCGTGACTTCCACATTTTTTCAAACGGTATGCGTTCGATTGTTTGCACTATGTCAAAGCGTACAAAATGACTTGCGATCATTTGTCTAGCCACAATAATGCCTTGTCGTGCTTGTACCCTGGCCAAAATAATGTACATATAATGAATACCCATTATTTAATTAATATTCAAATTCCATAGTAACACGCAAATCATGAGGTCGGAGAGACGGTCACGGTTATTTACTTACATATTTTAAGTGAAATATTTTGAAGGCCGTAATATCGTCACAAGCGCCAATATTAAATTAAATAATTAATAACATAGACCAGGTAAATTGCCTCTTAACAAAATGTTATCAATTAAATTTAATTAATAACATTTTGTTAAACCACTGAAATAAATTGAATATTCTACCAAGATTCTACCTAAGATCGCGTTTAAAGAAATTAAAATCATGACATAAACCTGCAATTATTTTAGAAGTATTTATTTTAGGTGTTAAAATTATAATGATCAGTGTATCGGATTATATCTAATCCCCTGTGAAACATGTCTAATTTTCAGTAAATCAATTGCACATAGCGCAAGGAATGTGTACAAGATTGAACAGAGGAGCTTACGGCGAAGGCTATGTTGATAAAGATGAAGACGCTGTGGGCGTCGCAGAGACCCTTGGCGCAGCCCATGCTGGCGGCTGGACGTGCACTGCTCCGGGCTTCCACTGACACTAACTGCACATCGAGACACACTCAACTTCCGGCGGCGGCGCGCGTCCTACTCGCAACACGCCTCATAAGGCACTGGGCAGCAGTGTTGCCAACTTGGTAGTCAAGCTTAGAGCTAGTGTTGTGCCAAAAAAGAGCTGAAAAAGAGCTAACTTTATCAGCTAAAGAGAGCTAAATAAAACCATTCGAACTTATTATATTTTAATCAATAAAAAACATTGTTCTTAATAATAGCACTAGGGCACTAGGTATCATTAATCTTCATCTGACCATAAGTAATATATGTTGTCATCATCGTGAAAATCAATCACCAAGGAACTTCCACTTGGGCCTGCTGCAGCCTTGTTGTATGAAGCCATTGTCCCTATTTTTTTTAGTACCTCATTTGGCAGTATATAGTTGTGACAGCATTTTTTTTGACGCCGTAATCCTGCCCTGATGGTAATAATGGCATTCGTGGTGGTGTTGTGTAGTCTATTGCGAGCCTTGTTTTTAACTATATTCAGTTGGCTAAAGACTCGTTCAATGTGGTCTATGGTTTGGTACAATACGAAATGGCTGCGTTCAATAATAATTAACCTTCACTTCGTGTGTGGATTGTGGATTCGAAGCCAAAAAGCTACCGTCGTATGGCTAACTGAAAAAGAGCTAGAATAGTCGTAAAAAGAAGCTAAGGAGCTAAATGGTTTTTTTTAGAGCTGATAATTGATAAATAGAGCCAAATTTAGCTCTAAAAGAGCTGAATTGGCAACACTGCTGGGCAGGGCGAACCGCGAAAAGCGGTTCGACATTCGTGCTTAGCCCGCTGCCCGCTTTGCCGGGGCGACAGCCGAGCGGGGATATTTCAAGTATTCGGGAACTGGGACTGGGGTTCGGGAACGCGCCCCGCTGACCCCAAGTCCCAACCACTAGGTTACGAACGAGATGTGACACTCATGAGTCATGATGCACATCGAATTTGTTAGGTGAGGTTACTACAGGCATTGTGTTGCTGCTGAATGCTTATATCAGTCAATAAAAAATAACCTTTTGCCCTGGTTACATAACTAAATTGATGATTTTAAATATATTTTTAACAAAATTTCGACCACACTTGATCAATAATTTATTATCCTTCATGAGCCCTACCTACCTACATAATATTTAAATGACGATACCAATGATTAATGTATGTTTAGTCCATGTAACTATAGGTCGCGTCATGTAAAAAGAACGCTGACGGTTAAGCTGCGCATTGGCGATTTATTGGTCTATTTGGTGTTATGAGGTGGTATAAGAATAACAAATATGTAGTTGCGAAGCCACGACTCGAGAGCCTACTTCAAAAATAAAATAAGCAGCAAATAACTTTCGTGCTAAACTCGATACATGCCAAAACACACCCCATCACTTTCATCCAGCGTTCTTTTTACATGATTCGCGTTATATAGTCCTTAATAATTTTAGTTCCTATGATATCCCACAAATAGATAATAAGTTTACTTAATTAATTATTTACGTAAATAGGAATATTTTCAGGAATTTAATCTTAAAGATGGATTTATTAAGAATAATATGTAGATAAAAAAAATCAAATATTAAGGGTTCAACACGTAGAATTGCAACAAATGCATTGCATGCAGTTCATGCATTTAGTGAAGTTTCGCAGGGGTGAAGCCGTGAAGCAGCGGTGGAGAGCCCCTCGCCGCCCCTCCCCGCGCCTCACCCCCGCTACACTTTCTACCCCTTTGATCACTCGTTTACGATCTGTTTAACTTTGAGCTTTCGTCGTCTCTTAACGGCCAAGTCTGAAGTATTTATAAGTTTAGTTTAGTCCATGAAAATTTTACTATTGTCTTACTGTTATACAGGGTGGTAATTTTCAATGGGCCCGGGAGGGAAAGTAATTTCCACCCTGTATATGTATTTATTTTCAGAATTACAATTAAAATATAAGAAATTGTTTAAGAATATAAATAATTCAATCCCGCCTCGTGATACACTTAATTTCTCGTTTATAAAGCATTTAAATGCTATAAAACTAAATATCATTAGGTAATATGTACTTACAATTAAAACATACAGAACAATAGTTGCAAAACATTTTATCGCAAAAAGAAAGACAAATTTAAATTGGTAACTACTTTACTAAACACCAAACAGTCTCATAGCCAGTTAAACTAATATGTATGGTATTTTAATGGTTACGTGCTCAATAATGATACCAGCTATATTGTGCACAATATTATGAGAAAGCTTCCGTCATCCGCGGCTTGTGTGGAATTCACATTTTCTCTCTATCTCTCTGTACAAGCAAACGAGTTGCCTCTTATTAATTAGGCACCACATTCCGTGAACTAGAAGACTACCATCAGCCTTACTAGCTTTCGTTGTTCGGGAACACAGCAGCAGAAGCAGCAGGTGGTACAACAATCCTAAAAGCTTTGCTGTTTTAAAAAAGGTAAGTGTTGCGCTACGATGGCAGTTAACTAACCGTCCATATGTACGTGAACATTTACTTTCAAATTCAAATTTACTTTATGTTTTAATTATATTAAAGGACCTAGTTATATTGGGTATTTTAGTTTTATAATCGCACTAGGTCGATTCGCAGTGAAATTGCACTAATCCTAACTTAAAGCGTTTAAAATAAAGTAGAATGCTTTTTTTTGTAATTTTTTTTATGAGTTTCTACCTATAGCTGGGCTACCACCCTGGAAATTTTCCAAATACCGGCAAAACAAAGAGTAACTATAGTATCATCATACACATGCGTGGAAATAAACTTAAAAATATTAATCGTCCTCTATTTGTATTGTACTCTAAGCAACTAGCAAGCCGAACAAATAGGCACCGAATCCAAATGACATAAATACTTCAATCAATAACTTGGCTATTTCGGCATCGTCGGCTCGCAAACGAGTCGCCGCTGATTGCGTCTAATTGAAGATCATTAGGTGACCACAAGCCGCGACCTCGCCGGCCGCCGCATCTCGCCGCGGGGACTCGAGAGACAATCAGCGACAATAATTATTATAGGAACGTTCCAGCGGCTAGATGATACTCTTGCGCTTTCTACAAGGACAGTCGGCAGGAATGTACGGAATTGCTTGCTATATGGAGTTTGTGATGAGCGGCGCATTGTGGAAATACGGAGGAGAACAGGGAGATATCCTACAGGGTCCCCCATAAGATATCGATTCACATTATAGACTATCATTCTTAAATAAAAATAACTGGAACAAGATATCTAGTCCAAATCATCCAAATGAGGGCGTAAAAAAATAATGTAAAATTACCTAATACGTAAGATTGAATAAACAAATATTGCCTATTATTAATAATTATTATCATCAACTTGTAATCTGTATACTTTCCTAGAATATCGTCAAATTCAAATTCAAATTATATTTATTTGCAAGAATGTAGTTACAAATTACTTATAGATGTTTTAATTACAATATTATGTGGCTAATACATTCTACCCATCGATTGGGTGTGCAAATATTAAAAAAGAAAGTTGATTAATCTAATTATTTAAATGTAGGTACACACAATTCAATTTTCACAATTACACGAACACAATTCAGTTTACACTACTTCAAAGTCATAAATTCTTCAATGTCATAAAATTGTTTCACCACAGTTCGTCAGTTTATTTTTGAAAAGATTTACTGGTAGTTCCTTGAAATTGTCCGGTATTTTATTATATATGTATTTTAATAGCCTTATATATTACACTGTTTTTAGCTTTGTTGATTCTACACGTTGGGAAATGTAATTTATTCTGGTATCTTTTAACATATCCAAATTTACATCTCCTTTCTTCTTAAAATATTCCGGGTAATATTTTACAAAATTTTTAACTGCTTCATTTATATCTCTCTCGTACGTTTTCTTTTCAGTACATTTAACAATTAGGGTAGTGTCGTCTGCGAATAAAACTGATTTGTGTTTCACTGATTTCGGTAGGTCATTAATATACAAGAGAAATAAAAACGGGCCGAGCACACTTCCTTGTGGTACACCCTTAGGTACACCTGATCTATTAGTTGTTTTTACTGCTCTATATACGATGTCACGATGTTACAATAAAACGATGCTCTGAAAATCATCTAAATCCTCCAGTGCACCATAGTAATTGGGCCACGGTTATTGTGCGTTTCTTTAAGAAACATAGTTTTATTATATTCATCATTAATTATTTCCTTAAACCGCCTAAACGGTATGCAATTAATTATTACACGTGAACTTGGACGGTAAATTCCGTGTTTTCTAAATACGATTCCGTTTTGTATCTATACTCTCAGTGGTGAATGTAATTCGTAATATTAGCAATTACAGAAGAAATGGTGATGTAACAAAAGTATAAAAAGTTTGTGTTGCAAATACATATTACAACATGATATACAAATGCGATTTTGATGCGCTTGCAGCAGATCAGATTGTGAGCGGACCTAATGCACGTCGTCAGCTTGCATGCTGCATGATGTAATCCGCCGCGAACCGCGATAACAAAATAATATGAATGTTATTACATATTTTATTACTAACGCAATTCGCAAAAGGTTTTTAAAATAATTTGAGGAAAATAACCTAGCTGTGCCGCGCGGTTTCATCCGCGAACCTCGCGTGCAAAATCAAGTATTTCATAGATCATATTGTGTTATTCGGATGCGTAACTTATACATATAGGTACCTGTAAAATTTCATCCAAATCCGTCTGATACGTCCTATAGTTTTAACGTGAAAGAGTAACAAACACCCATACATCCCTGATCTATACTTACAAACTTTCGCGTTTATAATATTAGTAAGTACATACCTATAATTATTCTTTCTAAAATTACATTAATTTCAATAGAATATGTTGTACTTTATTATTTCATGTACCATTTTATGTACAAGGCAAAACACACGTAATATTGTCGTATTTATGCTCTCGAATACACCACTAGTTGTACTACAATCGATGTTAATTTTTTTTACCGTATTTCAACATTTTTTTAATCGTTAAGGTTTCCCTGATCGTTCGTTGTGTGATTACGTTTAAGAATCAATTCATCTGAACAAGGTTAGAAATTGGATAAGGTACGGTGTTGCATTTTAATTGGAACTAAGTAAACTAGTGTACCTACTTCGTAATATCTACAGCGAGGTTAATGACTGTCAAACATTGATACTGTCGTGTAATAAGGAATTTTGTGTTTAATCCATTTGACTCTCATTAACGCTAATGACTTGGAATCAATATATAATTAGAATTAATAAGATTTAGACGGAAGTCATTATGTAGATCTCTTTTTCATCTAATTTCGGAGCTTTTTTCGCGAGAGGCTGCTCTATGAGCGCGTGCGCCGCGCGCCGCTTTCCTCGGAAAATGCTTCGCGAGGCGATTTGCTCTGTGGCCAAATAACTTTCAGTCCAAAATTATTATCTCACCATTATTACGCTACTACATACTTATTAATATTATTACGTTAATTTCATCGTTTTAATACATGAGCAACGTATGTTTAGCTCTTATTAGTGGTTAACGGACATCGTCAATTAGTTGTAGAGCACTGAGCAACACCTACTCTAAAATTAGGCATTATTTTTACGGATTTATTAATAACTAGCGGTCCGCCCCGGCTTCGCCCGTGGTACATATTTCGCAATAAAAGGTAGCCTATGTTCTTTCTCAGGGTCTAAAGATTATCTGTGCCAAATTTCATCAAAATCGGTCCAGTAGTTTATGCGTGAAAACCATACATAAGTACATACAAACCTTTCCTCTTTATAATATTATTATAGACTAGCTTCCGCCCGCGACTCCGTCCGCGCGGATGTCGGTCTTCGCGTGGATGGTTTATTTCTCCATTTTGAGTAACTCTGACAATGACATCTTATAAATATCTATTGGACCCAAATACTGCTAAGCCTATAATAATACGCAACGTGTGTTCGCGGTTCTACAGAACAACGTCTATGGATAAAACTGAAAAATTAAGATTAATTTTTTTTCTACGTATTTTTCCAGGATAAAAAGTATCCTATTTTACGCCCAGGATAATAGGTAAGGTATAATTATACCAAGTTTCATCGAAATCGAACCGGTAGTTTTCACGTGATGTCTTCACATACAGACAGACAGACAGACAGACAGACAGACAGACAGACAGACAGACAAAAATTTTTTTAATCACATATTTGGGTTTGGTATCGATCCAGTAACACCCCCTGCTATTTATTTTTTCAATATTTTCAATGTACAGAATTGACCCTTCTACAGATTTATTATATGTATAGATATAGAAGATCTATGTCTGGAACAACACAGATAACTTAACATATTTTTAAAATAAGGAGGAATAGGAATTCCAATAAAAGGCTGTTGTATTATTTAAAGACATTTATTTGTGTTGATACAATAATTACTTCGTGGTAGAACACTTTACACGCTACATGGCACTGGTGGCACGCGCCGCGATTTGTGCTGGCTATATTATTATAAATAATTAATAATACCACTCATTCTTACAAGAATTAAAAGAGTACTTAATAACTTGTTCCTATTGTTTAGATGTAAATGGCTTATTATACTACATTAGATTTTACAAACAACCATATTTAGAATTTTGTTTGTTTACTTAAGAAATATACGGAAATCGCGACGCGTTCAGCTGAATCTTCACCAAAGAAAACACGACTATTAATGAAGAAAACAATAAATTATTTACTAAATATATTTGTCCGACATTATTTTCTTTAATGAAAATTCAGCATTAGATCTACAAAGGGTTACTAGCACACGAAACTACAGCTACTCTCGGACGCCGGCCGATGAGACTACCTAATTATTATTTACTTTATTATTCAGGTAAGGTAAGGTTTTCCTACGTCATTTAAAAAATATCAGTTTTGTACTACATGAACTAAAGGCTGGTTCACACTTTGATTAGTGCGAGTGCAGGTGATTAGTGCGAGTGCAGGTGTGTAGTGCGAGTAGTGTCCAATTCAACTGCGAGTGCAGGTGATTAGTGCGAGTGCAGGTGTGTAGTGCGAGTAGTGTCCAATTCAACTGCGAGTGCAGGTGATTAGTGCGAGTGCAGGTGAGTAGTGCGAGTAGTGTCCAATTCGCGATGCTACACACTACGCTAAACACTAAACACTCCTGTCCAGACGTGTTTAGGCAGGCACACTGCGAGTGAGGGGGAAGGGAGGGCGCGCGGGACGTGGCTACTCGCAGTCCACTCGCAAAAAAATAGAACACGCTTCTATTCACTTTACTACACAGCCTACTAAACACTTGCACTAAACAGTCGCTGTCCACACGTAGTCACTAATCACCTGCACTCGCACTAAACAAAGTGTGAACCAGCCATAACTACTCAAATAAATAAACGACAATATTTTTTTTGCGTCAACAGTTAATTTTGTAAATCCTATCCAAAAGCAATGAAATAATCAGCAGACAGCATGACTAATGATTTAGATAAAAATGATTCACACAAAATGCAAAATGCGGCCGGCGCGTTATCATATTCGTAATACAGATATTAATAAATCAGTCCAACTAAACATAAGTTAAATTATAAACCAACAACAACTTATTATGTATAATGTAAAATATCAGTAACAATTTGTACTTAGGTAACGCGTCAACACAGAGTGCGTAATTATGCAAGTCATGGTGGAATAATGAACTTGAGGATAATAACAATATACGTGGAATATTTGTTATTGTTATTAAAAAAATCTTGTAAAGGTGGTCTTATAAATCGGTTTACTCAGTTGCGTGGAAATATTCGTCTAATGTACAAATATTTGCGTTCATGTACGTATGCAAAAAACATTTGCAAATGTCGTCTTACATTCGCGCGAATATGGAAACCTACAAGGATTACTGCGTATTCGCACGAATGTGCGACTGATATAAGGATAATGTCATCGATCAACGCCCACCCAATTTCATGATTTTGATTTTCAACTTTTATCTTATAGGGAAGCTGTATTCTTACAGTGAGAGCACGGGATTATGATTATGATGATTACGATTCTGATTATTATGATGATGATGAGTATGATGGTCATAATGATGAGGACGAAATAAGGCACTCTGTGTATCGCGCGGATAAGGTAAATAAATCAGTCTTGCTGCAGCGGCAGTTGCGGAGTATTCGGAACAGTCTTCGTTTCAGATCAGGTATTCATTACCAAATTATTGAAAAAGTCTATTCAAACTATTTACTTGTATCCAAATCGCGAAGAATGACATTTTTTCTTCAATATTATTCGTTATTAATTTAACATGGTATATGTAAATAGTTCAAACGACTTAGTAATAAATAAAATATAACTATAAGTACATACGCAATAATAAAATGTCAACTTACACCTAACACACGTTTTGGTTATCCACTTACAGCTAACGATTAATTCCACTTACTCTAAGGGCCGATTTTTCAATCCATGGTTAATACTTATCCGCCCAATAAAGTATTACACGATAATATTAAAATGTCACCTGTAAACTGTCAAAGACGGGCAAAGAATACATATTTGAAATGGTAGTTTAATACGTTATTCGACGAATAAGTATTAACCAAGGATTGAAAAATCAGCCCTAATATAAATATTATTTGTAGAATGTAGAATATGAAAATTTTGATAAAACTCGTATGATTTTACACTCTTATTGTAACTATCTAGATTACTATCAATTTAACATATCGTATTTATTCAAGTTGACGACACTTTTTTGTAAGGTGGGTGAATTGTGGAAAAAATATAATAATAATAATAGCAACATCGTGTTTACGTTTCTAGTCTTAGTGTAAATAAATATATTGTATAAATAATATAAAAATAGGAACAAAAATAAATGCATTTTTATTATAACTTGACACTGAGAGGGCGCGGAGTGCGGACACCGGGTAGACTTCTCATTGGTTAATTATTAAAAAGGGCATTTTCAGGGCAGTGAATAGTAGCTTATATTATATTTATGATTTTTTTTAAGTTTCCATCTTGAAATCATCTAAGTATAGCGTATTTAATTTTTATCGTGTAGTCACTAGTCATCACGATTTTTTGGCTAAAACTTTGGTGTAATTCGATAACATTTTTTTTAAACGATTTCACTTATAGTAATTTATTACATAAAGTATTTTTTTTTTTTTAATTTTAAGTCTGTTCTCTATGGTATGAAGAATCTATCCCAGTGTACCCTCGCCTTACAAGTGTCAACACAAATCAGTCAGTTGACTGTAACTTTGGCTCCTTACTTACACTTCTATTAACTGAAGCTCTACCTTCTTGAATTTTATTTTCTCGACTTTCTTCTATAAGGTAGGTTAATTCTTGCCAAAAAATATTACAACTCCATTGGCTAATTAAGATTGTCTATGGATAAAAATCTGTAACATTTTTAAAATGACGTTTTTATATTTAAGTGTCGTTGTATCTTATATTTTGGCAAAAGGATGAAAATGCAGTAATCAGTATTAAATAGAGCTTAAGTTAACTGAACTATACACCAATAACTTAACAAAGAATGTTCGGTGGGTTGTATAATACTTCGCCAGATAAATTTATTGTGTATTTATATAACCCAGTTAATATTTAAGGCATTTTCTTATTTCATAAAAAATGGTCTTATTATATGTATTTACGAGTCATTAAAAATCGTTAAGAATATAAAAAAACATGTTACACTTGTAAATTAGAGATGCACAATATTATGCAAGGAAATTGTTTTTACTTACGAGAGATATCGTTAGACCCTGGTTTTTTGTCATAAATTCTTATATAATATTTTATCTTATTCGAGTATTGGATTCACACAAATTTACTATTTGTATAATAAGGGTAATGAGAAATATCACTTATTTTTTGATTCACATAGAACACACCGTGGTAAATTGGTACAAATTTTATCTTCAATTGTATCTAATTGTGTATCAACCATTTTGTGTTGCAACTTTCAAATATTTTTGAACGTTGCTGTAATAAATATTGAT
>CAJQZM010024397.1:0-17362 GCA_907164665.1 Colias nastes | reverse complement strand
TCATTCGTCAATGGTCGATGCGATCTTGTGGACCCTTGCAACCGAGTGCCAGAGAAGGAGACGTTGCAGGACAGCTATGACTTCGTGGTGGTTGGCGGTGGTACCTCTGGATCAGTGGTGGCGGCTAGATTGTCGGAAAATCCGCAATGGAAGGTTTGTACTGCTTGTATATATGCAATAGGTAAATGTTAATATTATGCAGTTGTTGTGGAGAGTTTAATTATTATACGATTGAGACATGATTATAAGATTGCTGTAAATTACTGATGAAACTAGGTATCTATAAGATCACGGATGCTTAGGGCATTTTCCGAGATAAAATTCACTATCTAGTAAGTAGGTATGTAATTGTTTTAACACTTATTGTGTTATGTTTAACTGACATAGGTTAGTTAGACAGGTAGGTATGTATTGACTAAAAATAGCTATTAGACGCGGACAAAGAAAATTAATCATCCATAACAATTTAACGCGTGGATCCGTTTATTGTTAGGTATACCTACACTAACACCTGTGATATATCCAGCTGTATGAAGAAAATCTGCTTTTTTAAGGAATATCTAGTTATTGTTAATAATTTATTCTTAATTTTCATAACAGTTCTTACCAACTCTATATATTTTTGTTGTAAGAAATTCATCTAAAATTTCCGACTAATTTACCTACCATAATATGATGCATCTCGTAGATTCCTGTGCCATAAAAACGTGTAATATTTCAAGTGTAATGTGGTTTTATGTTTTATAGACTTTATTATAGTTTATTTTGCTATTATAAGATTGATAATAGCACAATAATTACGCGGAAAATCATTGAGACTAAAAATATATCGTTTTTCTTTGACCATGGATTCCAAATGCCATTTAATTTATAAAATCATGTTTTAAAGGTTTTGCTGATAGAAGCCGGTGGTGATGAACCCCCTCAATCGTCAGTGCCAGCGTGGGTCACAGCTTATTGGAGTCGAAATGATACTGATTGGAATTATTATACGGAACCGCAGGAAAAGGCTTGTCTATCTAATGGTGGGAGGTGCTCTTGGCATAGAGGGAAAATGTTAGGTAATTTTGGGATTTCATTATTTAACGATTTATAATATAAGCATATAAAAAACATTCTGACAATCACGATGATCATTGATAAATATACAACAATATACGTTACTTTAGAAAACAGATACTTAGCAAAAAAATTGTACCTATTAAATAAGTGCGCAATGCGGTTTCATCCGCGGAAAAAACCACGGGTAAAGGCAAATCATTCGATATACTTAAAGCTATTAAGTTTTTTTGTTACATAAGCTACACTAATGCTTAGTTCCTAATATGATAGATCATACACTATATACCTATAGGTATACCAATTTGATGAAAGGTACCTACCTATCATCAAAAACCGTTTAGTCATCAGTGGTTCTTGCAAACAAGCATCAATCCACCCTCATAAGCGTTCACGTTTATTAAAAACAAACTTAATTCACCTATTGTTCATACAATTTTAAATATGAGGCTCTGGCTCTGGCTCTTGCTAGGTATAACCTGTGTTAAGACAGCCAGTTACTTCCCTTAGCATAAAATATAACATTTGTAGTAAAGGATAAACAAACCAATTTAACTAATATTTCATCTATATTATAGGTGGTTGTTCAGTAGTCAACGGCATGATGTACATGCGTGGTCATGCAGCGGACTACGACGGTTGGGCGGTCAACGGCGCGACTGGTTGGTCGTGGTTCGAAGTGATGCCTTCCTTCCTCAAGAGCGAAGATAATAAGGAAATAGGATCTGGAGTGTCTGGACAGTACCATAATACTGGCGGGCCACTACCCGTGCAAAGGGTAGGTAATCATCTGATATTGTTTCGCCCATATTCAATGTACCTAATTTAGTAAATATAGAGGAACTTACGAATACACCAGAACGATTATAACATTTACTTAAAATACTTTAGATAAGCATTTGTTAAAATGTATCAGATATTAACATCCCATCTTGCTTTACAAAGGTAGAGCTTGTAAATGAACTTTTGCAAATGAATAACGTTTTATAAAGTTTCATTATTTAGAATAGTGAGGATATATTTCGAAATATGTATAGTATATGGAATAGTTCCGTATAGGTATACCAGTTATATGATAGGTAAGTATTGTACGATGTAGACATATGTAAACAAACAAAATAATTTTAAACAAGTTTTAAAATTCAATGGCAATGTTAAAGGCATGTTAAAGGATTGTGAAAGCTCCGAGAAATTTGAACAAACCGGTCGTTCCAAAAACATCTAGAACTTGAATCCTCATTACTTTGGTGATAAAATAAATTATTAAATGGTCACTGTCATTTTTATGTGATCATAAATTTCATAGCACACTTTCAATATTTCGTATAGTTTGATATTATTTATTTATCACCGCAAAACAGGAAAAAGTGTTGCTTCAAGGAGTAGTAACTACCAAATACATTTATAGATAAGGTAACTATCTTTTTTCGTCTGGTCAATCATCAATGGGAGTCAATTCTGGGGTAGAAAATGACCATTGTTTATAAGTTAAGAGATCTTCTACAAGGTAGGTATTTCTTATTTATAAATTACAAATTTATTACAAATTATTATAATATACAATTTATATTCATGTAAAAGTATAAAAATATAAAAAGGCTACTAAAAAAATTTATACAAGCCAATGTTTTCCTAGCTAGGTTACTGGGCAACCTATATGAAAAATGCATCGGATGTACATTATATAATTATTATCTATGTCTTTATTTGCAGTTCCGCTATGCACCTCGCTTCGCTCACGATGTGGTATCGGCTGCTATTGAATTAGGTTATCCACCAACTGGAGATTTGAACGGGGAAACTACCACCGGATTTACCATCGCTCAAGCCTTTAATGAGTAAGTATTTCATAACAATCTACAGACTAATTGAATAGGTATAAGTGTATTTATGTGTTAAGAGTCCAGTCAGGATCATAACTACTTATATGGTGGTGTGCAACTTCTATAGGTACCTAGATAAAATCGCATATAATATAAATTTGGCACGGAACTCTAAAAAAGGCTAAATAAATGTAATAAGGTTTTAAAACGTTACATTTTAATAAGTAAATTGATTCTAATTTGAATGACAATGTACCTACCTCAAATTAAATTAATTTTAATGGCCTTTTAGAAAAATAATTTATAGAAAAATAAAATATATTTGAATTATTGTAGCAATGGAACAAGATACAGTACGGCACGTGCATATCTCCGACCAGCAGCGTATCGGCAAAACCTTGATGTCATGCTAAATGCACTGGTGTCGAGGGTTACCATAGATCCCGGCACGAAGAGAGTCACAGGAGTGGAGTATGTTAAAAATGGAGAGACTAAAGTCATTGGTGTCACGAAAGAGGTAATTAATGAAATAAATACATATTTCGTTTTGTCTTTGTGTGAAGATCCTAAATATTTTTATCATCAAAAGTATACTTACATTTATATAAATTAATTGTTCGTTTTGAGTTTTGACCAATTTCTAGATATATTCCATTAGTCTACAAACGAGTCTAAGTTTTAATCTGAAATTTAATAAAAGCAACGCATGTATGAAATAAAAATCCATTCACCGTTTTCTCTATTATTAGTACCTATCATACAAACCCGCATGCAACCAACATAGGTCAATGTCGCATTACTTTCAACATTTCAACGCTATTTCTTTCTAGGTTATCTTATCAGCTGGCACCATGAACTCGCCACAAATACTCATGCTATCTGGCATAGGACCAAGGCAAACGTTAGACAAGTTTAACATACCAGTTATCGTGGACCTTCCTGGAGTTGGTCAGAATCTTCATAATCATGTTGGAGTGACGCTGGACTTTACTTTGACGAAGGAACCAGATGTTCCAGAACTGTCTTGGGAAAGTGCTATGGAGTATATGTTGGAGAGAAAAGGACCGCTTTCAGGAACTGGTTTGTCCCAGGTAAATGTACAAGTACTATTTCAATGCAAAACAGTCTTGAATGTTGGTTTTTGAATACCAACATGAAAATAAATACCGACTACCTACACATAAACGGGACAACTTAGAGCAAGCTAGCAGCTTAGTCTTGTCTATTAAAATTAAAATATCTACATGTAGATATTTTTGGTGTCATACAGCAGGCAGCAGCTAAATTACTTAACAACAGTAAAATATACATAGTTATTAGAATGTTTTATATTTTATGCAGATAAGGTATTAGAAAAGTTTTATGTATTTTTTGACACGTTCTTTAATTTACTCACTATAATACTTCATGCTATTTGCTTCAGCTAACGGGCATGATAAACTCCCGCCTCTCGTCAGCGGGCGGGCGCCACCCCGACATACAGTACTTCTTTAGCGGCTACCACGCGTCCTGCGGTGACGGGAACGTGGCGAAACCGGATCAGATCGCCAATAAGAGGAGGATATCGTAAGTGTAATATTATGTTATGTCTATACTGAACTATAAAATCATCAAGGATTTTTAATTATTTTAAGTACATAGATTGTAGATTAAGATTCAAAAACAGTTTAATAGACATAGGTAAGTAAATGATGATACGAATCTTGTGGGACGATTTGTGAAATGCGATTTTTGGCATGGTAAGTGCAAATTTAGGAAATAAAATCAATATAGGTGAGCGCAATAAAGTTTTGTTTTGTTAGAAACCGGTTCAGTGTTGTTAATCAATTTTTCAACAATTTAATGCTCTATGGACTGAAATTTTTACATAGATATGAAAATGATATGCAAAATTCAATTTAACACGATAAAATGCAAAATAGTTATTATATGCATCAAATAGTTTTTGCACCAATCAACCGATATAGATGAAATGGTTTGAATGTTATAATATGCCTAATATTCTTTAATTGCAGAATATCAGCAATAGCCCTACAGCCACGCAGTCGAGGCTACCTCACGCTGCAGTCAGTGGACCCGGCTCAACCTCCTCTGATGCAGCCGAACTATTTCTACAATGAACACGAGCTCAACGTGCTAATAGAAGCTGCAAGAACAGCATATAGACTGGCTAATACAACGGTATTGTTTTGTTTATAAATAATTATCGACGTTATTTAACTACGTTTGAAGATAAAAATCGAAATAAAATATCTCTATTTTTGCATCATGTACAAAAAATTCAGTCTGAAATATATTAATAAAATATCTAATACTGCATATTCTAAATATGTTAAAAATTTCTCTTTTAATCTTGATCTCGTATAATCCCATTTATACTAGGTATCTATAATGAATAACAGTAATATTCAATAACATACCTAATCTAAAACAATTTAACTGTAGATTCTCCGCGAGAAATACGGCATGCAACCAACCGAAGGCTACGGGAAGGAATGTCCTGGTGGCGGTTTGAACCCCACAGACGATTTCTTCAGATGCTTGGCACAACAGCGCACCGCTCCTGAGAACCATCAAGTGGGCACTTGCAAGATGGGCTCTAATGACGATCCTATGGCAGTTGTTGATCCTTCGCTTAGTGTGTATGGTGTTGAAGGTAATATGAAAGTACTGAATGTAATAATATCATGTAAATAACATGCGATGAGAGATTTCTTAAATAGATATCGTTAATAGATTAGGTTTCGTTCGATTTAAGTAAGTAACTAAGTAAGTTTGAATAAAACGAAGAATTGTGAATTCTCAGATCTCTACTATTTATATAGCTTGATAAAATCAATCTGCTTAATGTTGATTATCATCCAATATGTTTCGTGACTATGAGTGTAACCCACTTTTATATTGAAACGACCGCAAATAATCGCGCCTACTATTAACAAATTAATAATTATTATTCAGAATCTAACCAGAAATATAGAGGAATTTTTACTCACAATTCCTATCAGTAGAATTACTAATTTTCCATTATTTTGTATCCAGGTCTACGAGTAGTTGACGCATCTATAATGCCAACAGTGCCATCCGCCAACACAGCCGCTCCCGCAATTATGATCGGGGAGCGAGGAGCAGAATTCGTTATCACAAGGCATCAGAGGTTCAAGAATAGATATGGCAATGATAATGTTACTAAGGGAGGAGCTATTAATAATGATGACAGGTGAGATAACATTAGCTAAATAATTGGCTTTCGACGATTAGTGAATCTTCACTTAAAACACCATCTTTGTAATGTCCATATTTGTATGTTGTATGGCAGTTAAAAATAGCATAGCATCCAAATATTTTTTTTTTACAATTAGATTTTTTAAGTTGACCTTATTTTAGAGGTTCTAACCGAAATCCAGCTGGTAAAAAAATATAATGTCTATTACCGGCCGCCATTTAGTCCAAAAATAAGTAAGACATGTACAATGAATATACCACTAATAAATGTACAAAATTACTTATTTTAACCCAAAAAATTGACTAAATCCCAACTCCGTTAAAACGATTTTAAAACTAAAATGAATTATGAGCATACTAATTCAAGTTGTATTTCATCACCAGGTGGCGTAAGTGGGACGACAGACCGTGGTCGTGGAATAAGAATTGGCAAAACTCATACAAGCCGCAAGATTGGTACCGACACAATCGGGTTAATCACGCTAATCATCAAATTTCTAGATAAAATGCCGATTTATATGTAGAATAAATAGAAGTATTTAATATTTAATTGTGAATCTGATAAGAAAACTATTATATTTATTAATTATATTAAAAGTTACTATAATCATTAGTTGTATGCTTATTGGATGAACATTATGAAAAATTTATTGAAATAGATGAATTATGCACGCAAGAAAGGGGCATGACATGTATCGATTGTTTTTTTTTAGATTTAGTACAAAACTGTTATTAACATGTGGTCCAATGTTTATAACCCCACAAAATAAAATTTCAATTAAAAATTATTACAAGTATTAATTGAGTATTGGGTTACTTTTTCGGGAAAGTATTGAACCACAGTTATGTATAAGTAATTAAAAGGTTACTTATAAGTTATTAGTAAGAAAAGAGGTATTATGAAAATAAAGATAATTTAATATGCTACAATTATTTCTTATTTGTACGTTTTCCTTTCCCTTTTGGAATTATTGCTTCTGGTTCAGAATCCGATCTGTAAAAACAAAAATATATTTGTAAGTTTGTACAGCTGCTAAATAAAGGTAATTATTATGCATACAAGCTGCATATTTCAGTTTCTGCTAATTAAAAATTATAACTGATTGGGTGATTTATAATAAACTTCAGTAGGTTCTTTCATTTATGACTAGATGTGCCCCGAGGTTTTACCCGCATTTCTCCGCTCCTGTTGGTCTTAGCGAGATGATATATAGCCTATAGCCTTCCTCGATAAACACCGAAAGAATCTTTCAAATCGGATCAGTAGTTCCCGAGATTAGCGCGTTCAAACAAACAAACTCTTCAGCTTTATAATATTATATAGTATAGATTTAAGTAGGTTCTAGATTTAATTTAAATATAATATTTACCCTTCACTCGGTGTTTCTGGTATCGTAATGTTGGACTTGCTTACTCTTTTGCTATCATTCTCTGTTTCATTTAGTAAGGATTGTTGCTGAAATATGTAAAAATATATATAAATTATTTAATAATAAATTATTTCAGGGCATTTGAAACTTGTAAATTGAATTAAATTATATTTTTCTTTTAAAATGACATAACGAAAATATGACTATTATTATTGAACGTAGATAAACTAACGAAATTGACAATCCTCTGAAGCACGAATTGAGACAGGAAAATAAAGATTATTAGACGAGGCTTATTTAAAAAAAACTGACATAATCATGAATAAATATACAAAAATATATTTTTATACTTACGAAATCATTATCATATACAATAGTATGTAATTCCGTGTCATCAGCTGAATCATTCGCCATAAACTGTTCCGCCATGCTGCTGCGGGAGCCTGTCGACGAGCGAGTCGAACGACGGGGTGCTGAGAAAAATAAATATCAGAATTTGATACTTAGTTTTATAGTATTCAAATGCTTTATAAAAAAGAAAGATTGTGACGGAATATATTTCAGAAATTAATATTATAAAACACTATTTTGTTGTACATAAAATTAATTACTCCTTAATTAAAACTTCGATAATTTGAAAATATAGATAATGCTTTAAAAACAGAATTGAACACATACCCAATTACATTTAAACCTGTTCAAGAATTACATTTTACGATTAAATATAGTCACAGAGAAACAAGCATGTTAACCAAATTTAATATAACCTCGGTCATATCACAGCTCCGAAAGTATTTTTCCTTCAAGCAAATGATATGCATGCAGAACTACAGAAGTTAAATTTGACGTTTAGTTTTTATAACATTCAAATGCTATTTGCATGCATGCATTAAATAAATTTGTCTTAAACACTCCCTTTGTTAATAGATCTCTATATATAAAAATGAATTTCTATATAATATTCCTTGAAGTACGAGAATGGTTCTTATGGTGAGAAAAAGTAAAGGTACAAGTCCGAGACGGGCCGCAGACTGCAACCGCAGGCGACACTGTGGCTACCGGCTGCGGTTACCGCAATGCTGCCTGCGGTCGCTATTCCAACTGCGGCTGCATGCCGTGGCTGCACAATGCACAGAACGCAAAAGTCATAAGAATTCACCAATTAAAATATAAATAAACAAATAGTTGCCATGGCAATAATTGGCATTTGCATACTGCAGTCTGCGGTCGCTGCGCGCCGCGGCCGCACGCTGCGCGTTGCGTCTGCAGGCAGCAGTGTTGCCGCGCTTGGAATCAATTTCATAGATGTTCATAGAAACAAGTGCTGTCGCTTGCAGTTTGCTGTTGCAGTTTGCGGTCTGCGGCCCGTCTCGGACTTGTACCTTAAACATGTACCACGGGCGAAGCCGGGGCGGACTGCTAGTTTTGTATAAATATGTCAACAATACCTTTCTCTTCCTTTTTCTTCTGACTGCCCTTGCCACTTCTCCCCGAACCAGGCGAGTCTGAGCTCGAACCTGACTTTCCGCCGCGCGTCTTGCGAACCGTTATATTGGATACATCGAGATCGGATACCGGCGATTTCTGCTCCTCTGGTACTTTTGATTTGCTTGCTGCTTTTGGTTTTGCTGTGATAAAAATCGAATTTAATTATGAAATGTATAAGGTTATGTAAAATTATGAACTTTTAATTTAGCACAACTCGTTTTGATTAAAAACTTTCATATCGAAAATTGTATTGAACAATTGAATTGATTTTATACGTAATATTTTATTTGTTAAAGAACAAAAGATGCACCCGTAAATGCAACATAAAATAGCAATAAAGATCTGAGACATAAGATAATGTTCACTTTAAAACCGTTATTGTTATTTAATATTCAAAAATTCTCTTTCATAAAAGCCAATCACAAAGTTATTAGAAAAATGATATAAAAATGTATAAAATAGTTGGAATATTATTCACCTCTTTCAACATCTTCTACAGATCGCTGAGACCGACTCCTCTTATTTCCTTTCTCTGTTTGTTTCTTCTCATTTGCCGTCTTGCTGTCCTTGTCTTTTTCTTTAGCATTTGTTTTTGTTTGTTTAGTCATTGATAGCTTCTTTTTCCTACCTGTTTAATTGAGATAATGTATTTTATACGTAGTAATTTGAAATAAAGGAATAATTTTTATTATTTCATATTAAAACGCAAAAAATGTGAAAATGCACGCTAACGAATCAAGCTACAGGAAAAATTTGCATGCTTTGTGGTGCAATTTACCTTCCTAGTAATCAATAAACAAGGTTATTGAAGATTTTCATTTTTTTGTAAATAATATAACAAAGTGATTTTAACATACCTTTAGTAATTTTGGCTTTCTTCACCGGTGATACCCCACTGCTTTCCTCTGAAGCGCTATTCGAAGCATCCTTGGATGGTACAACAGAATCTGTGTCTGATGATTGGGCAGATGTACGCGTTTCTTGAATTGGTTCCACTTGTACTAGGAATTACATTAGAATATGAATTAAGAAATCAAATTAATTACATAATGGATCAAATATAACAGATTGTTTTATCTACACTCTGTAGTGTACCAAAATTATAAAATACATGTGATCTTATAACCAATGGGATTTTCTGCTCAATAATAATCATTTTAAACTAGCGGTGCTCTGCGGTTTTACCTACAGTGCTCCGCTCCTGTTAGTCTTAGCGAGATGATAATATATAGCCTATAGCCTTCCTCGATAAATGGGCTATCTAACAACGAAAGATTTTTTCAAATCGGACCAGTAGTTCCCGAGATTAGCGCGTTCAAACAAACAAACAAACTCTTTAGCTTTATAATATTAGTATGGATAATATAAAAAATACCTTTGGATATTTGCGATGGTTCCGTTGGCGATGTTTCATCAATTTCCACTTCTTCTTCAACCGTTTCATTTATAACTACGTGCGTGCTGCGTGCTAGAGGTTGCGCTGTAATAAATTATTCTAAAGTATTAAAGAAATAACTAAAAATATATTGATGACTGATCTACCTTGAATTATCAAATATCATAGAGGAATGAGATTACCTAACACTACATTATAATAATTATATCTGGTAAGTTCAATTTGCTATAATATATACAGTACTCCAAAATTAATAATGCGCATGCAGATCTTCGCTAATTATCGTATTTCCAGAAACACCCGAATCACCCCGAATCATTGAATCGTAAGTGCCCTAAACAATGCACTTGCATCTTGCACCTTGTTCGAAAGAAATAGGAGTCAATTCAGAGTCATACACAATCGAAAACAATTCGGGCGGTAGGTAACGGTAGCCTGTCAGTCAAAAAATTCAAAAATCCGTCAGTCGTCTTTTTATATTGGTGGTGACCGCACGTATTATCTCTGTATGGAATTATATAGAGCTGCTGTTACATACCCTTCTTAGTTTTGTTTCAAAGTTGAATTTTCCGATAAAATGATTATTTACACAGGTAGCAGATAGCAGTGGGGAAAGTGAAAATTAATAAGAGCATAATGAACGTTCTGATCATTCTACGATATCAGAAATAGAGATAATCCCTGATTCTGTAAAATCTTTGGACTGAGATTTTAATTTATTTATTTATTTATTTAATTATTTATTGCACACACAAAGGAAATAGAGACACATAAAGTACAGGTAAGAGGAAAACAAAGTGTACAAACGGTGGCCTTATCGCTAGGTAGCGATCTCTTCCAGGCCAGATTTTAATGTTAGATTTCTAAAATTTCAATGTAAACCAGTATTTGAAAATCATTTTTTTAAATATAAACTTTGTCTTATTTTAACCTTGCATACATCCATCATTACGCCAGCTTCAGTAAGACACTTTAATAGTTTTAAGTATAGAATTTTCCAAGTAAATCAATACAACAAATATATATTCGCAATCGTGTGGCTATCCTCGCTTAACTTACATTGAATTATCGAAACAAATTTCGTTACTTATCTCTTTTACCATAAAATCACAATAAAACTCATTATTCTAATAAACTACGCATGAAGAAAATACATTTAACCACTCTATATACATATCGTCTTCGGAGGCTCGGGGAATATGACAGTTGCCGAACAGTGACGAATTTTTCTATGCGCATTATCAGTTTGGGAGTACTGTATATTTGTTCCATCTCTAATATATAAGACAAACCTGCAAATATGCAGTTTGCAGCAAACAAATTAAAAATGAGTCAAACATGAACTTTCTGACGAATGCACAACATACGTTCACTACGAGTATTAAATGTAAATAAAAAAATACGAAAGTAAATCAACATTATAAAAAATTAAGAAACAAAATAATAAAAACGCACTCAACGCCAATTTCTTGAACGTAAAAATTGTCGTACGAATATTGCTGTTTGACGAGAAACCTTGAAAGTAAATTGTTAATAGGAAACAAAATTATTGTATCTTTTATAAATTAATGGTAAATCATTAGATATAGTACAAAATATTACTGAATAGAACTTACGTAAAGAAGATGTGGTCCGTCCTAGTATACCTAATGTGTCTTCACCAGCCATTGTTCCTTCAGTAATACCTAATTTAAAAAAAAGAATCATTAGGAGTAATATAAAATGTACACAGAACGAACAAATACTAAGAATGATAAAATATACATAAAAAAATATACATTTCTTACCAGTATTAGACATTTTATTAAGACTCGCCCTTTCCATCGCTTCTAACGCGCCGAGATACCGAGTCAAGTTCCGACACGATTGTTTGTCGGGCAGTTTCTAAAATGTAAAAAGATAATACATGATATAAAATAATATAAAGTATCTACAGAACACTCTATTTAAGAGGGTAATTAGTTCTTTATGTTCCTAGAAATTTTTGTAATAATGTGACAAAAATTAAGGAAAACAGCAGTCAAAGACATCATTGGTACTGTTTAAAAATTATGTTTTTATGGTTTCTACATGTCGAAAAATCAAAAGTTGACATGTTGAAACGAAATTATACATCCCTTAACCCATGCTTGCCCAGCAGTGGGAGCATAATGGGCTGATGATGATGATAAATTTAATTAAATTTGCGTCCAATTGAAACTTACCGTACACAAATGCCGCAACATAGTGGCCAAGTCGGAAGCCACATTTTCTTCTCTAGGCGGTGAGAGTAGAGCTAACATTCGACACGCTAACCCCACTTCGGGGGCCGTCGGGTGACGAACTAAGTATCCACATAGCACCATCGCCATTGCTCCTTGACTATCTATAAACTGTAATATAGAAATAATTTAGTAAGACTTGGTTGGGTACGTGGATAAATGAGCAATAGAATGCATGATGACTAAAAGTGATTTTTCCTGTGTAAGTAAAAATGATCTTAAATAGAATTTATTTTTATTAATTGAAAATTTATTTGAGTTTCATAAGCCAACTTACGTTTATATTAAAGAACTAACTAATTAATTAATAATTTAATATCTGTGAAAAATTTTAAAGTTCGTTGTTTGGTTAAACATGTAATTCTATTCTTACTTGCTATCAACAAAACGTCTTAACCGTTAATTAGAAACTATAATAACATAACATTTTTAGTAGGTATCTCAGTTCAACAAAAAAACCGAGTTCGTCAATTATATAAAACATAACTAATAATATAAAGCTATAAACACACTCACCTCATGGTTAACTCTAGTGAGTGATACAATAAACCTGACCACAGCCTCTTGGTCGATCTCAGCGATTGGAGAACTAGATGGCGCGTTTGCTAGCGCTCGTAATGTTGGCAATGTTGCTTTCTGTTATATAAAATAAGTAAATTAAGGTTAATGCTATAGAAAAAATATAAAAAACAATACATATTTAAAACTATTTTGCCCACCTAATATTATAATAGATGGTACAAATATGTAAGTTGTATGTTAACTTTGCGTGCCCAAAAATTTCATCATTCGTCAATTTTTCAATGAGAAAAAGATGATGACTGTAGGATCTGATTTCTTATTTAAACAATAATGGCATTCATATGATATCTTGTAATAACATAAAGATGTATATTAAAAGTTAAATAATTATAACGAACCTGAATTTGTTCCTGTGCTCCATCCACGCTTATAGGGAATGTTTGGAAGAATACACCTATAACTTGGCGTAACATATCTTCGTCCACTAAAATAAGTTTTATTATGAGTATAAATCTTATGTCACATTCTTATTTTAACAAAAATAAATACGCTTTATTTGAAACAGGATAAATATACTTTACCTGTGGCAGGATTGAACCAGAGTAACATCAAACGGCTTAGAATAGCAGGTGATTCCAGGTGACCTAAATATAATAATCGACAAATGCCTTCCACAATAATAAGTCGATATGTAGCACACTGCAAAAAAAATAAGAAATATTCAGGCCGAACATGGAGTTACTATTAATTTAGAAGTCGCCTAAAAACTGTACTGGGGCCGTACACAATAACCAGTGGCGTGCCTAGGGTCTAAGGACTGGGCAAGCCCAAATTTTTCGAAGTGTTTGCTGGGTACCCTTTTCTTGAATTAGGTAGGTAGGTAAACTGTGTAAAATTTTTGTTCGTTATAAAAGTTATAAAAAAACGTGAACATACCGAATCAAATCTTCTAAATTTTCACGCGCGCCCGCAAACAGTTGAGTCAAACGTTTATCATTAAAATCGATAAATTATATTAAACTGTATGACATTATTTATATTATTAATTAAATTGTACAGATCATTTATATTCTAATTCAAAACGCCGATCTTTCTAAAGTAGGTGATTGTTTTAGAATTCAATTACTCCTTTTCTATGGCAATCATTGATATTATTTGATAATTCAGAAAGGCGTTCGTGGCCTTGTGTATTTCTTAAATACGTAGGTACATACCTATGAATTCGATTTAACGATGAGAAAGCACGCTCCGTAGAAGAACTACCTACTAGCAGGAATCGAAACTACCAAATGTGCAAGTTTCAACAGCTGGGGAAAGGCTTCTTCTAAGCAATTCTCATTCATGAAATCGATTAATTCGTAAACATTACAATTAAAATTTCGTTTATGTGACTTACTAGTTTGGGTAATGCACAAATCGGGAGTTGGTTTTGATGAAGAAATTAATTGTTGTTTTTCAGTAAAGTTTAATGATTTTACCTTTCCCCCGCTGATCACAAAGCAAACCATCACAAATTACAACACAATCTGCTGTCGCGACACTCATTTTACCACAAAATTCGAAAAACTTAATCTAAATTACACCGGTATAATCACCCGCTCAAACAAACTATAATAACAATAATATTCACGACGTTCGTTCGCGCAATCGTAACTATCTTCACACTGTAAAGCCGGGCTTTTTTCTATAGCTATATATATGTATGTAGCTACTTCGTCGAAATTTCATACGTTAGAAGAGATGAGCGCAAAGCCCGGTAAAAGCCCACGCGTACAAGCGAGACAACTACATGTCACTCAAGAACGACATCGCACTGTTTATAATCCATCCAATTTAGATTGTAATGTCAAAATAAAAGGTACGACCTTATTCCGATAGGAAGAAGGATGAAATTAAAAAGTTTACTCGAATTCGACATTCTTTTATGCTAGGCGTTATTTAGGCGTATTATAATATATTGTAGGTGAGTTTTCATTGAATTTCGGAGCAAATTATGAATTGCTCATTGCGCGCGAATATTCAAACGTGAATTTGGGTATTTTCCTGTCTCGTAGCGAATTTCTAAGGCAAGCCGGGCTTTTCGGCTTGTATGAACGTACCGCCACTGACAATAACCATAGCTAGCTATTTCGTTAATAAAATGAATTTGCCAGTCATTTTAATTCACGGCGTAAACTGTCCGGAAATAAGAGGTCATAATACGCCCCCTGTGTAGAGTAAATATAATTTAGAATACTTACAGCACTTTCCATTATTTTCAAAAGCAACTCAATAACTGTGCTATGAGTAGGCGATAATGATATTGCTGATTCAGACAATGTACCTGCAAAAAATTGTTATAAATTATAGCGAAAATAGATGTGGAACATTTAGTAAGTATTCATATACCATATAAGAGCTAGCGCGCAAGAGCAACTTTTGTCTCCGCAACTATTTTGTCTCTCCCATCAACTCTATGGGGAGTTGCGTCGCTACGTGCGCGCACTTTCTTACTAGCCCATAGAGTTGATGGGAGAGACAAAATAGTTGCGGAGACAAAAGTTGCTCTTACGCGCTAGCTCTAATAGTTGGAAAAATGATGTTAGAAGAACTATCACGTATCATTATGTTATTTAAATCTGAATTATGCTCATGTTGCGCCCAAAGATCAACAGCGCTACTTAAGCAAAAAAAGGGTTTTGGTTACAGCTAAATTAATGGTCATAAATCGTCGTGGAAATTCATTACTACAACGCGCTGTGAGCGTTTTCATCAACACATTTTGCGATGTGGATAAAAAGCCACAAACACGTTTTGAAGTATTTTTCGCTCAGAGAGTTTTTTCGGTACAGAGCGTTACACAAAGAATAATTTAAAGATATTTTCTAACTAGTATAAAACAATCTAAACTAGCAAGTTGTCAAAGAGGTATGGAAAGGAGCATGCTGGGTCTGAAACTAAAAGACAAAGTTAAGAGTACAGACATCAGACATAAAACAAAATTAACTGACATCCTTAAAAACATAGACCAACTAAAATGGAGATGGACTGGACATATGCTCCGCTGCAAAAATAAAAATGAAGCAAACAGGTCACTGTCTGGTACCCTAGGGATGGAGTAAGGAGCCGGGGTCGCAAAGCTAGGAGATGGGAGGACGAATTAAAAACGACCGCAGGGCCCTTTTGGACAAGAGTGGCAGCAGACAGGGTACAATGGAAAGAGTTGGAGGAGGCCTTAGGATACCGAAATTAGAGATATTTTATAGTGAAATTTTGTTTTTAGTTTTAAGTAATCTTTAAATTTTATGTTTATATAATATGTCAACTTTTTTCGGAAATATTTTTTATTTTAGCTTTTTTGCTTTATTATTATATAAAACAATCAAAACTCACCATCCTCTTCAGTAGCATCTACAGATTGTATTGTATTGCGTTTCTTCTTGCTAACTTTGGTATCGTTTTGCGTGACGTCATCATCCTCGAACACTCTCGCGCCGTGCACGCACAGTAAGTCTATGATACAACGCAACACTGTTGACACTGTTGGTTCGTTTGTTGTGTCTATTAGCTGAAAGGTTCAATGTTGAAAAGATATAAAAAAAACTTTGTTGATTGTTTATAAATCCTTTTTTACGTCTGCTAATTTAAACTATGTATATCATAAAAAAAACGCAACTATATTTTCAACAAATTATCTTCTCTAAAAAAAGATTTCAAGTAATCGAAATCTATCTTCTTCATATATTTATGTTCGGCATTAAAAACACTATGAAAGTTTTCATGCAGATAAACATAGTAATGTTAAATAATTATGACTTACGTTAGCGAAAAAGAAAGCTTTGTGCTCTCTTGCAAACTCTTTGTCAAGCATTCCAAACAGCGCTACCGTTTCCAGGGCGTTATCCAATATTTCAGCATTTTGGAATATTTCTTCCTGGAAAAAAATTGCGTTATCATAATAAAGTAGTTACTATTATATTGCAATAAATGTATACGAACACAGATTAAAAATTAAAATAAAACTTATAAAGTGTAATGGAGTCTTGACACAAAAACCTTTTTCCACAATAAAATTATTGAACTTCTTAATATAAAAATTAGTAAAGTTTTCGCTCATACATTACGGTCCATTACCATATTACCATTATATAGACGTACTAGATATACTACTTTAAGCAAAAGTGTAAAGCAAAATATGTTTGAAAGTGGTAAAAACAAAACTTACCTCCAATTCAGTGAACA
>CAJQZM010024395.1:9924-25770 GCA_907164665.1 Colias nastes | reverse complement strand
ACCAATATGAGGTCAAAACTAAAATCCAAGATGGTTTCGACGAAAATTTTACATCTTTACGGCATGAGTGTCATTTTCAAGGTTTTTGAGACAGCTATTTACAAATCCCCAATGTTACCGTCGATAATTTGGTATATTTTTCTTACTCCTTTAAAGTAAACTTAAATAAAATAAAATAACAAAAACGTTTACAACTACAGTTTTGTAGACAGTCTTAAAAAAACAATTTTAAAGAACATTGAAATGCATATTTAGAAATGTAATATATATAAAACGTAACTCTGTGGCAATCATGTTAATATTCTGACAAATATATTCGCTAAACTTTTTTTAAAATAAAGTTCATCTAAAACATTAAAACGAAGAGAATAAAATAATAAAGAGCGTGTGTGCCGAGATAACGTGTCAGAAGTGAAACTTCTTTGTCGAGATTTAAAGATACCAAAATCACCGCCTTGCTCCATAACGTGACAGTATTACCATGACGCGATCTTGAAATTTTACTCTCAATGCGTCTAAAGAAGTTTCACTTCAAAAGGCTATTATCTGTGTACAGTTCCACAGAATTTGAATTCTGCTCGAAAAATATGTAAACGGTTGTAAGAAAAATATACCAAATTATCGACGGTTACATTGGGGATTTGTTAATAGCTGTCTCAGAAACCTTGAAAATGACACCCATGCCGAAAAGATATAAAATTTTCGTCAGCACCATCTTGGATTTTAGTTTTGACCTCATATTGGTTAATAGCTACCCCAATAACCATGAAAATGACACCCATGACGAAAATATGTAAAATTTTCGTCGGCGCCATCTTGGATTATAGTTTTGACCTCATATTCGCTAATAGCTACCCCAAAAACCATGAAAATGACACCCATGACGAAAATATGTAAAATTTTCGTCGGCGCCATCTTGGATTATAGTTTTGACCTCATATTCGCTAATAGCTACCCCAAAAACCATGAAAATGACACCCATGACGAAAAGATGTAAAATTTTCGTCGGCGCCATCTTGGATTATAGTTTTGACCTCATATTCGCTAATAGCTACCCCAAAAACCATGAAAATGACACCCATGACGAAAAGATGTAAAATTTTCGTCGGCGCCATCTTGGATTATAGTTTTGACCTCATATTGGTTAATAGCTACCCCAAAAACCATGAAAATGACATCCATGACGAAAAGATGTAAAATTTTCGTCGGCGCCATCTTGGATTATAGTTTTGACCTCATATTCGTTAATAGCTACCCCAAAAACCATGAAAATGACACCCATCACGAAAAAAAGTCAAATTTTCGTCGGCGCCATCTTGGATTGTTGTTTCATAAAAATAATATTTGTCATACTCATACAGATCAACCAACATCATAATAGTCTTCCTACTAGTACTTCAAAACTTTGCCGCTATTCCTATTCAACAACCCATAAAAAAGAGGATCTCAGGCAAGGTAATTTTTAAAACATAATTTTAAATCTACACTAATATTATAAAGAAGAAAACTTTGTTTGTTTGTTTGTTTGATTGTAATGAATAGGCTCATAAACTTACGGACCAATTTTAAAAATTCTTTCACCATTCGAAAGCTACATTATCCACGAGTAATATAGGCTAGGTTTTATCCCGGAAATCCCACGGGAACGGGAACTATGCGGGTTTTTCTTTGAAAACGCGGGCGAAGCCGCAGGCGGAAAGCTAGTTACAAATAATTGTAATATGAAACTTGTGTTGAATTGAAGAATAAAATAGAAAATTTTATTTTTTTACATTTTTAGTTCTTTCGATTCCCGGTCGAAGAAAATGAATTTTTGAAAATCTTTGAATGCAGTTCTATTTCTTTTTAAAAATAAAGGAATGTTTCCTTTCAGCAAAATTTGCTATCTCCAGTATTTCTAGTACTTTCACCCAGGGCCCATCGAAAATTTCCACACTGTATTTACAAACAAATATATAAATATGCAAATATTGCTCGTTTAATAGTATAGAATAAGAAGTCAATTTATTTACACCAACAATCCTAGGATAGGTAATAAAATCAAACTACTGATTAATTATATTGTGGCGTGCTCGCCGTTGTACTTGCCGCTCGGTTCTAATTATACGAGCGCGGCGACTACAACGTGGTCGGGAGCAAAACTAGCACAGGTCCTCCCTCGATGGCGTCCGGTTGGACTTTGGCGGCACTGGCGTGGTGCGCGCGAGTCGCGTTTTACGTATTATATTTTATATAAAAAAAAATAAGGGCTAAATTATAAATCTATCCAAAAATTCCACTGTAAAACCTGATTAGTAAATGAAAAGTAAAATTTTCATAAAAATAGCGTTTCCCTAATTCGCATAAAACTGAAAATGCTTTCAAAATCGATGCTACTTCTGATTTTTTTTTTATCGAGTGAAATGTTTAATATTGTGTTTCTATCCAAAAATTCCACTAGATCAAACGTTTATCTGTACTATATATTTTTTTAGGATTTTAAATATGATGATTTCTCTGAAAAAAACATGATTTAGAAACATGAATTTCGGTCTAAGGCCCCTTAACGTGAGAGAATCGATTAAATTTCGGCGCCGACTTAACGAAAGAAGATTGTAACGACGCAAAAGATCCTCGTAATGTTGCCGACCGCCACTTAGGCGGAAATTTAAAATGCGTAGAAATTTCTTTTGAACCATCTCCAATTTATTTATATAAATATTGTAAAACGGATTCCAGATGGGACAGGCATACTCTAATAGAGATTGCACAAGAGTTTTGTAGAGACATATAAAGGCGTCTCCGTCCTTGAAATCTATATACCGATTTTAACTCTATATACCGATATAATACCATAGTAGGAACTCGTTAGGAGACTTTCAGTATCGAATATAGGCGTATAAAAATGTGAGTCGATAATTACATTTGTCCAACTGGAAATCGATAATTAGACTACTGTCAATCGAGTGACGCAGTTTCATTTCGATTTCTCGATAACGAATCGTGTTAGTGGAATTACTTTTACGGGCTTCGTGTTAGGTGTGGCTTTCTATATGACAATACAATAATTATTCGTATGTGTATATTGTATATTTTTTAAAAGGTTTTTACGCTCATAATTTTTTTTAACCAATACACGTTAATTATTTGACTTGATAATTCGAAATAAGTTAAATGAATTATGAACGCTATGTTATTTTTTCCCATATAATATGTTAAACATTTATACCGGTATACCCCGTATTTTTGGCGAAGACAAAATTATTAGCAACTTCTGCATACAAAGTAGGTACCTATACTGAAAACAGATCAAAACCGTATTGAAGTATATACATTTTACTTAATATAATATATTATCTTAAAGTAAGCATATTCAAAGAAAAACTCTACTAAAAGAAACTTTAAATTTTCTCTATCATTTATTTTAGAATTTTCATCATGAATCGCGTCAAAAAATATATTTCGTATTACTTACAATGCAGATCTGTCAAATTTATATTCCAAAACGATGAGTGCAGCAGGGGGTTATCGATAGAATGAGAGGGGCTAATTTAAACCACGATAATCATAATATTTTAACCAGTTATTAGGTAAATCTTTCAAAAATAATTAATTATTATTAAAATTATTAATAAGTATTTGTCAGTTTCCCTATCAAATTGTTTGATAATGTTACAATTCCAAACCAAATTTCAAAATTTTCTGTATGAAAAAGGAAATATTTGCGTTGAGTTTGAATTTATAGCTTTGACGATGATACCATCATATTACATATAAGACTAGTTCTCACATAAGAAACCGAATCTTTATTATGAAACAAAATATAGGAACTAATGAAGATACGCAAATGTATGTCCATTTCTTCGCTATTAGTTAACTGTAACAAAAATATATAAGCGACCGCCTTCATCCGCCCTAGGCTGGAGTTTTGCATTTATTCGCACAGCCCCAGTGACGTAACAAAAATCACAAATGACCATCATTACTATGATGAATAGCGCTAGATTCATGAGCACGCGCAAATCTAATGTAACGTTTTATTTTAACCTTTCCCATCTAATATTTACTACTAAACCTACTCTTAACAAGCGAAAACAACCTTTAATACCAAGCAGTAGAGACAGGATGATTTAATAAATTAAAAAATATAAGTTTGTGTCGAGAAAATGCGTATAGGTATGTCATGCCTGAATAATGTGAACGAAAGCAATGTAATCTGAGATTGTCTTATGATAGGATGATTGTGTAATTACCATTTAATGTATTAATTTCCTTGAGAACGTAAACTGTAAGGTTTAAACAAAGTAGTGTGAGGCAAATATTTCCTATGCAATATTTATTAAGTCTACAATTGAAGTCGGTTAATAAAACAATATGTCAATATAGCAGCACCTCATTACAAGTAAAAGTAACTACATATTTTGTGAAACAACTAAGTTTGTGAAGCTTAAAATAAAGCAGTAGGTGAGTCTTCACTTTTCAATTTCATAATAAATAAAATTGCACATCTTATCTAAAATGATCGTTCAACTCATTACAACATTAATTTACACTTTTGTAACATTATCCAATGTTGTCAAATTGTCAATTATGATATCCATGAGAGTTACATTCTACTCCAATTTACATTAAAACAATTATATAACGATATACGTATAGAGTAACACAGCTAATAAAGACTCAAAAACACCATCTCGTTCATAATTTTCTTCCATACACTTAATGAACATTGATTGATACATACTTCCTTTTCAACCTATACTCGTTGCATAACACACTATATATTTAAGACAATTAAACATCGTACCATAGATTACCATCGCTAGAGATCGACAAATTGCCAGCACAATCGGCCTGCGGCGTAGGAAATGTAACATTTAATCATGGGACATTTTTCATTATACCAATGATGCTAGTGATGCGAACATAGTATGGAAATGTTTACTTTTTTATGTGTGTGATTTTTGCTGATTTTGTTAAATTTGCGACTTACCTAACCTTTTACTGCGGTTACCCTAAACTCTAAAGCTAGTGGATATTTTTATAAGGTTCGATTTTTTTGCCGTAGGCAGACTATCATTTAGAATATAAGATTAAGGTAATAAACGGAGACACATTTAATATTTTGATTTCTGTTTCTTAATAATACCTACAATTAACAATTAATAGACATTTATGGACTTATAAAAAGTTCCATAACTTGATAGCTTCTTTACATAAGCCGCCGTTTGTTACAATGTATCCCAGATTAAGTCTCAATGTGTAATTTTTTTCAGAGCAATAAAGTATAAATAAATAAATAAGTAAACTTATGTTTACAAGTTTACAAGTACAAGTTTTACTTCTGCACCTCTTAAGTATATTTCAAAATATTTCACTTGCATTTATTATAATAATCACCTAACACTTTTCCGTGTAGTAAAATGAGAAAACACGGAAGACACATTTACATGTCACTATTTGGTTTAGTGGTTTAGAGTCTTCACCGCCCATCTCTAGTTCTTCATAAGTGGTTATTAAACTACATTACTTTGCATCATACAACTCTATTAATCTAACAAATCCCGCACATGCGATTATGACACTTAAATCTACGTCCGTTTAATTCCACAATGCTCTGAACCAATAATTATATGGGGTTTTGCATAGCTTTCCATATTGTACGTAATGGAATTATCAAATCGCGTGCAAAAGCTAAATGTTAATGAGATTAAGATACGTATGTCAACTTTAGCATCAATCACAGTTAGTAGGTCGTAATGTATTATGTATCTTTTGACTTTTCGCAATTTATACTTTCTCAGCGTGTGATTCTGTTACTTAATTACTCCTACGACAGAAAAAAAGGAACAGAAATTACAATCTTATAGAATCACGTAATTTTTAAAAATAGATTAATGAGACATTGTAAAACATCGATTAAATTTGTTATAAAGAAAATAAAATAAAAAAATAAAATAAAATAAAATTTATTAGCAACTTCAAATATAACATTACAATATTGCTCTGCCTTCTGAACTAGGTAATTACCTGTATCTCAGAAGGCAGTGCCTTCCCTTACAAATTCCATATTACATTATATTTGGCAAGTTAACAAAATAAATTTTAGTGACTAATGATGAAAGAATACAAAGTAAATTATTAAGAAAATAAAAGTATACGATTTGGCCGATGGACATTGTGTGTGTGTGTGTGTGTGTGTGTGTGTGTGTGTGTGTGTGTGTGCTTGTGTGTACCTATGTTTGCGTGAGTGTGCATGAGTGAGTGATTTTGTTGCAAGCATTTATTTAATAGTAATGAAAAGATTTTCAGTTTGTATATAATCAAGATTTTGGAGCCAATTGACGATGTATTTTTTAAAACGATTGGTAGGTAAATTTATAATTTTGTTGATGTCATTAGTCGGGATACTGTTATATAACCGTGGAGCAATGCAATTTAGTTGCCGTTTTGCAAAATGAGTCTTGGTGGTGGGTATAGGGCACCTTAATTTTCTCTTCCATGTTCGAGGCAGTGTGTGGGCTGTAAAACGGTGGTATCTCAACAGAGCTTTTAATATATAAATCTTGCGAACTGAAAGAACTCCTGATTTCGCGTAAACATCTGCCGTGGAGTGCCTGTATGGTAGGTGCATGAGTACTTTTAACACTGCCCGCTGGGCACGCTCAAGTTCGGACATTATAGTTTTAGGAGCCCCACCCCATGACGTCACACAATAATTTATAATGCTCTCACATAGTGCTTTGTACACTTGGATAAGCAGTTTTTTGTTAGCAACTGATCTTAGATGCTTAAATATATAAACAAGCTTTCTAACACGATTACAAACATGAGTGATATGGTCTTTCCAACTCAATTTGTCATCTACTAATATACCCAAGTATCTTATAGATGTAGCCCTAGTTAGTGTCGCACAATTACATTGACTTAGTTGCCCTCTATTACATGGAAAAGAGTGTAGCTTGATGGTTAAACTTGTGGATGGACCGTAGGTGGCTGTCTTTGAAAAACAAAAAATGAAAGGGGGAAGGAAAAGATTGGGGAAATTCAGAGTATTTTATAATGTTTAACAGTTGCAAAATAATCCCACAGCATATAAATGAAATTAGAAGTATGTACTAAGTATAATGATGTGTCATGTTGCAATTTATATGCACTTAGAATTGACACGTTCGTCGTCATTAACACGTCTATTGGACAATATGTTCACACGCTCACCATACATTTAAGTCTTATTTAAGTGTTTATCCGATCGAGTACGCAATCTCGTAAATAAATACACTTTTTACAAGATTTCAATGATTGTTTTTTTACCCATCCTTACTTGGATCTTGATGAGTGCTTGTGGGTCGACAGAAAACGAAATAATTGAATGTTGAAAGAATTATGGAAGCTTTAATTTGGGAGCTTTTGCACGTAATTGCGCAACTTCGTAGATTTTAAGAACTTTTCCTTTTCGTTATTGGGAAAGAGAATTCCATAAAATCATACAAATTCTGAAAAAAGCTAAATGGAACTAACTTTTAAAATGTGTTATGGGCATTTATTATAATTTTGTTTAGTGTTAATCGTTATTAAATTATTGAATTAAATGTTTTGTTTGTCACATATTTCATTTTAGGTTTATCTTCCACTCTATCGTTGTTAATATTACGACAGAGTGAAGTCCCGTGCCCATTTAAAAAAAATCAATCAATGCCAATGTAGGTATAGGCAGAGATAATAGAGATCTAAACACTACTCAAAAGTAGCGACATAATAAGCTTTACTTCGAATATCCTTGGCGTTATAGTAGAGTAATTCTTATCAACAGCCGCCAGCGAGGGGGGTTCTAGTAGTGGGCCTGGAAACGGGCATCTGCTGGGCGTGACACGCGGTAGAGTCGTAACCGTTCCCGCAGTTCCGTCCAAAGCAGCGCGATGGAACAGAGTTGGGTTTTAGTCGGTAAAAATCCGACATAATCTGCACGGCTCCATCCCCGGGAGCCGGGTATCTAAGAAGATTTCCCCACTATAAAAAAAGAGTAAATCTTATATTAGCTTTTATTTAATAATCTCATAAAAGCGAGCAATTTTAAAAGAAAAGTTAATACCGTTACCACCGTTACCGTAGACCCAAATTATTTTTCAACATTACTCAGGTACGAGTACAAGTAAAACCTCTTAACATGTAAAATATATTTGTAAGTGCACACATGCGTTTGCGCAACCGTCATAAAACTTTTACGATTTGTTAATACGTCATTCACTTATTTAACACCCTATTAAAGTACGAATTTTGTTAATCATTGAGAAATTAATAATCAAATGTTGTAAATCGATTAAAATTAATATTTAATGGACTTTTGTAATAAGTAAAAGTAACGATAAATTTACTTTAAACAAAACCAGCCGAATTGCAGAAACAGCCTAAATTGATAAGCAATGAGCAATTTTTTTAATGTTATTTTATTTGACAATCTTATGATCGCAATCTTATTGAGGGGATGAAACGATACAACGATATAAATGTCGCCGTCATCTGGTTGAATCTGCTATTTGATTGAATGACTAGATTGATTCAATCAAATAGCAGATTCAACTAAATAACTGCGACATAAACTTCGCTCGTTTTTTTAAAAAAATATAGGTACAGAAGAAACAAAGAAATGAAGAATGACAAATCATGACAATATTTTTTTATTAATTTCCCAGCACAGTTCAAATACACAAAGTAGGGATTACTAACGACTGACGCGGAAGTTTATTCTCTAAGACACTAACTATTTTAAAATAAGTAACATTAAACATACCTACATTATAGATCTCTAAAAGATTAAAATTATATACAATCACGTATAAACGAGACATTTCGTATCAAAATGAGCTAAAGTTTATTCAAATTATATGAATAATAATCGGCATTACAAATTGCTTATCTCATATCAAAACATTTAATCGCAATTATTGAAACATGTCCTAATTGGCAAACATTGGCATGTGTTGACCAATGATAATAAAATGGCATATTGACACATTGCACACTTGCCTTTCGCTCGTACAGTCTACAGATGTATGACATTCGACCTGGTCATATTAGCAATAAGTATGTATAGTATGGGACTACACAATGGATTAGGGTATTGCGAGTCTGGCTAGGAAGCATGTAGGGAAAGCTAATTATTTAGATTATATGAAAAACACACTACAGAACTACGGGTAAGGGTGGCACCACATCTTAATAACGTGTCTATTAAAATTTACAGCATAATTTCAAATTTGTATGATGTTTGTGTTTTATTTTGTTATTTTTTTTTCAACTAGACAACTTAAGTTATATTTTTCGAGAAACTGAATTAAATTGATAACTTGATAGAGGTGAGAATGATTTAAATTTACAGAAAAATACTATAAGTATGCAATTACGCAAAAGATAAGGAATTTAATCAATGTTAATCATATTATAAGTGCAGGGCTCTTAACAAATATTCCCATTACGTTCTAGTATTTTTCTCAATAGAATATGCAAACACTGCTTTCCGATTACGATAACACGGCAACATGTAAACTAGAAACACCAGTGTCCTAGTTATTAATACATTACCGCAAAAAGGCGGAACGAACATCCAGCCGTTGCGTTTAGACTAGCAATGTATCAATCAACCAACAGATAAAGTGTAATTTGGTAGTCGAACGCTGCAATGTCGGCACGAATTTGTTATGAAATAACTAACAAAGGATACTCTGAAATGTGAGCATATTTTGCGCGTTATATGAAACGAATTGCAGCCCTTAAAATATATTGAAATTATTGGTCGTCGTCGTTGATATTGTGATCGAACGATTAGCAAAACGTCAAAAGCTTATGTCATTTATTATCGATAGCGGGATTCTATTCTTTAGCATTTCTGCCATTTGTTTAGAGGTGCAGGAATTTAAATGCGGCTTTATACATACATCACCATTTTAATTTACAAACCTCACATTCGCAGTTTGATAAATTCTCTTGCTTTCATATGTAAATCTAATATAAATAGGTTCAAATAAACATCTCATCAATATTATTTTAGATAAATGAAATCGATTTCATTTCCCGGTATCAAGCCTATTAAAAACAAACAAAGAACGCCGCTATCACGAGCAAATTTATTAACACAAGCGAATTAAAAATTGCTCACTCAATTCAACCGGGTACAGATATTATAATCGCTTATGTTACAAACAAACCACATGTGTGATTACAACGTAATTGCCTATTGAAGGAGCATAGAAAGCAGATCTTATTAATGATTGGTCATTGACGAATTACAATCGCACATGATTGATGTACAGTTATGGAGAATAGCTTTATTCAACGGATTTATAAAGAAAATTAATGATTTACACACCAAGGTTAATTATTTAGCTGGGGGTTTGTACTTTTGTGGGGAAATTCCGCTTTTCTTTAGTGACCTCTTTGTATTGCTTGAGAAGAAATAATGGCACCAAACTGCCGCGTCTTTCATAATTTGTTTTATTGTATTGTATTGTATTGTATTAGCTATAGCAATTAATATTCAATGAATAAGTAACTTGCCATTTTATTTATTTAAAATAAAAATTATAATATAATAAAAAATAAAAATTATAATATAATATATATTACTTTGCTTAATCATGTTAAATAAATTGTTGAAGCAATTAAATGCGTAAGGCACTATTTCCTCATGTCGTAGAAAATGTATACTGTATAGATACTTAAAGTAGGTAGGTAATATTTAAGGTTTTTTTCCTTGTAAGTTAATGGAACTCAAGGCCAGAAGTTGGAAATAAGTAAACATACCTAGAATTCAGAATCGTTATATGATAAGTATATATAAGTCTGTTAAGACAATAATAATAGTTTGACTATAAAAAATGCTAATTTGTACAGAAATAAAGATCATTAAAAAATATAATGTACTTTTCCTCTCGACTGTACCATACCACGTTACCTATTAAGTTTAATGCAAAATCGTTCAGGCACCAAATTTCATTTTATATCGTTTCACAATCACTTATAAGTTATAACTCATACTGTAACACTATACCTCTGTAACGAATTATTTAATGTAGTAATATAATAGTTTATTATCAGATACATTATTACTATGACTTTCCATATACGTAATATTTGTAAGATACATTTAACGTGTATTATGTTAGTGTAACAACTTATTTTCAATAAATTTTACATTTATCTGATATTTTTCCAATTTCTTTTTACCTTAGCGACGCCTTGACCTATAATTATCTTCTTATAATTTTACTATAGTCAACAAACGCAATATAAATAAACACGTGCCCTACAAACTATGTACACATATTATTATTACATATATGTATTAAAAACTAGGTTAGTTTACTTTCCAAGAACAGTGTTATAGCAATTGCATAAATCTACCGTTACAGTTAGTACCTAATTATCTTACCTACATACTATATTTAATCAGATTAAAATGGTTTTAAATTAGATAATCAGAAAAGCCATTTATTTGTTTTGCTAAATTATAAAATGACTCACAATGTTTCTAGCGTTTAATCAATTACAATCTCTATTATAAAGAATAGTAGAAAATGTGTCTAATTCAACTTTCACGATCGAATAGGGTTCAAATGTTTACAAAGCAATAATCAACAATTGAACTTATGTCACGGCTAGTTATTCAGTTACTTAATCTGCATAACATATTACGATATAATATTGCCTCTAGCGGGCATCGAAGTCATTATAAACTAACTGCTACAAGATCCAAACATTATAAATTATTGTTATACATGAAAATCGCGTGCCTAATGTTTGTACATTTAAAGAAAATAAATCATTCTACTAATACTGATTGTTATAAAACTTAAAAATAGGTTTTACAAGTGTACGGTTGTCATTATATTATACTAGTTACAGCCTGGGGGCCATGCGATATCCACTTAAAAAGTAATCTGTCTGTTTTTCCGCGATTTACTTCTTAGATTTAAAGTTCAAATACATCAACACCTCGTGAGTCTAATAATATACATTATAACAAATAAAAGTGAACTATTATCTAAGGAAGAAAGCGCAACATTAATAGTGCGTAGTGAAGTACCTATATTTGTTACAATATCGTTGCTATTTTTCGCCTCCAATTGAATTGTCAATATCCACTAGTCTAGGGACATAAATACTTACAGAGATAATGAAAAAGGTGAATCATCTCTATTCATAGATCTGCTTCACTTTCGACCTTCTTTGCCGATCGACGAGATGATTACAGATTAGATATAATTCTGTGTCCTAACAAAATGAGACGTTCTTGTTAAACTTCACCAAGGATTATTCCTGTTGGACTTTACTCAAACGCACATTACCTACGGTACTAGGTATGATTCGCACAAAATATGCCACAAGATAATTCCTTTCTAAATATTTATAACCATTTTGACACCGCTTAAACCTCATTACATAATAATATGTCACTCACAATACACGGTTATGCCAGGCAATTAAAACATGCTTTGTATTAACTGTCCATAATTGTCTCTTTATTTATGTTACATAGAACTTAAAAGGTGTATTAAGCCGGCATGAAGTTATTTATAGCAATGAAATGAGTGTTAGCTATTACTGTAAACAACCTAGGAACGACTGTTGTATTAGCGAGAACCTCTGTTTCGTATAAATGACTGACATCAAGCAAATCATTAACTTTAAATGTGTATTGACTCTAGCCGTAAAGTTAAGAAGATAATCGTATATTTCCTGATTGGTAATTATGAACCGAAATATCGGAATAAAATAAACCTTTTTTAAACACATAACTTATCATGGTCTACAAATAGATGCAATACAAATTTATTTTTATAGTTCATCCATTTACGACAAACTTGAAATTTTTGGCAGAAAAAAAGCATTTATAGCATTTATTCCCATTGATTTCTGGTTTAAATATTAGTTTATATCGTAACACACAATGCTAAACGCAAACAGTATCAATTACATCGCCACCGCTCCACAAGATGAAAGATCAAAGTGTTAATGATGTAATGCGATAGACCGCATATTTCACACCATTTCGTTTTTGCAATTAAATTCCAATATAACGTTTTGCTGTTCATAAAATTTGCTAATACTTTACAAATGGCGCAAAAATTTGCGACGCCCAAAATATAAGGCAGAATCTATATGCCTAATGAATTGACTGAATTGATAATTTCTTAGAAGGTTATAAATATAACGCCGACTATTAATTAATTTAATTTTATAGAAAGGCGTATTATTACGCATAAAGACAAAAATTCAGCACTACATTTTTTACGATTTGGATAGAATCTCATTACCTATAACAAGTAGCCAAGAAAACAAAGGATTGATATATTTATTTATGTTAATAACTTGTATTTTTGTTACTGTTTGTGCGTCCTGCCGCGGCCGCTCTTATAAAATCCGCGGTAATCGATGTCTCTACTGTCCTTTTAATAAAATTCTCGTGTCACAGTTTTCGTTGCCATACTCCTCCGAAACGGCTGGACCGATTCTCATGAAATTTTCTGTGCATATCGGGTAAGTCTGAGAATCGGCCATCATCTATTTTTCATATGTAGGTACCACGGGCGAAGCCGGGGCGGACCGCTAGTACTTATATAAATTTCTAATTACAATAATTCGAAGCTTCCAAACAATGTCATTTAGCGCACTTTTTCGATCCGTCAGATACTTTTTCGAATCTTCGCTACACTTCGTATTCAGAACGGAACCGAAGCTAATCATATAAAAATTGCTTATAAACACACATACCGAAGTAAGAACTTGCCTACTTTCATACTTTCCCTACAATAATTCAATAAACAATTGCTTAGTATCAGCTAGAAATCGCATCAAACCTTCGCCTGTACATTCAATGACCGTGGATAATGCTAGCAAAAACTAATGCGTTTAAACACATTTTATATCGTGGAACTAGATTAGCTATTTACTCTACAAAAAGACTTATCTTTGTGCAGTAATTATTTTGTATATGATGTTAACACAAGGGACATAGTTATATCTCGGTATGTTGTTTATTTTAATGATCTGAAATCACAATAAAGTTATATATAGGTCCAAAACATACTGCTTGGATGGTATGCATAGAAATCTAAATAACAAGACACATGTTATTTAGATTTCTATGATGGTATGTATGGTGTATACTACTCGTTTTCAGATTTGCTTGTATGCACAATGAAGCCTAGCCGTTGCCTCATAAAAAATCGTTTATTTTTCCCTCTTTACACTTTATTTACGCGATTACAACATTTATTCAGTGGTTTTGAATGTTTTATATACTTTGATAGGTATAAAGCTACCTTAACAATTATATGAGATGGACTCATTTCTTTAATTGCTTAAACCATACAATAAAAACATTATAAACAAATAACGATCCAATTACGCGTAAACAAAATAGAATTATAACCTTTTATAACATAATCGTATTACAATAATGTCAAGCCAATCAGATCATAAAAGTGAAAGATCTTGTATGATTACTTTTTCTCTAACTCGATAATAAATCAATCAATTAGGAAAAACTTGTAGCTCTATTAAAGAGGAAATTTGTATTATTATATAATGAAAGTAAACTTGTTTCATATGTTTGTAAATAATGAGTTAATTTTAATTAAGTAGTTATAGAGCCAATTTTTTAACCTCGTGTAGTTGGGGAAGTATAAGTATAACCAGTTGTATATTTTGATGGCCAGCGAGGTATAAATGAGTTCCATAACCCATTAGTTACTTTCTATACACATGGGTAAGTTTATTAATTAAAATACATATAATAAAAATAGCCTATTGGTATCTCATTAGGAAACCGAATACGAAAATTTAAATTCGAAATACATGTAAGTACTACGAATTAAGAATTTCAATCGTTTTGCGGAAAATCGAAATAAAACATCGTAGAAAGCAAAAGAACATCTATAATTTTAAAAGGTAGGTAGTATCTATCCAACTGTTATTTGTAGTAAGTTTCGTTCACCGACTCTAGGACGTAAACAATATACCATAATAACAATGTAATCAGTTTTCTCGTAATATAATAATCTGTTATTACTAAACTCTATTGACAGTATTGACGATAACTTATTAAGAAATGTAATACTTTTTTCTCAAACGATGAATGACCGTAACTTGACCATAAAATTAATAAATGTGTGAGAACAGTGTCATGTCTAAAAAGAGGAAGTGAGAAGGAAATATGATCCAAAGACCACACCAAACCCAAAGAGTCCAAATACATAGAGAATTGATATGCGTTTTGGTAAAGGTGTGTCCACATTTGATTATTTTAATGTAAAGTATTAAGAAGCATTTTTTTACGTTCACAATAATATATTGAACTGTTAATACGCTTTCGAATATGAAAGATGGAATGCCTAATACAATGGAAGCTCCTAGACCAGTCTATTACTGGCTATACTAAAGTTAGGCAAATTGAAAATAGTAATTAAAACTCTATATTTTACTACCTGAAACTTAATTATAATAATTCAGGAACGCTTGGAAAAAAAACAAAATAACAGAATACAGAATAAGTACCTACTTTTATAAAGACTAAATAACTTTTTATTAATTTTATTTATAGTGCTTGATTATTATCAGGATTAATTTTCTTTGTTGATTGACCAAGCCTACCTGACCTCAAATCTCAAATGTGTACAAAGCCTTATTTGCGATTTTATTATGTCACTATAGAATTTGGAAGTAGACCATTAACTAATTACTTAACGAGCAACACGTTCTTACTATTTATTTACATACTTATTACTGACTAGATTTCCGCCCGCGGCTTCGCCCGCGTTTGCAAAGGAAAACCCGCATAGTTCCCGTTCCCGTGGGATTTCCGGGATA
>CAJQZM010024387.1:2170-14648 GCA_907164665.1 Colias nastes | reverse complement strand
GGGGCGATGGGGTCGTCACATCCCTACGCCTTTATTATTATTATTATAATAATAATATATTAAATTTATGTTTTACGACGGCTGGATATTATTTGTATATATCTAAATCAATTGTGAAATATTTAGATTTTAAGAGTACCTACCTAATATATAATTTACCTACAAGAGATTCAAGTTAGTACAAATCTCCAGTTGTCTCAATTTAATGAATCAATGAATCTCAAAACTGCATATAAACATACGTCATGTTGTCGATATATTATAATCTTGCAATGGCGAATATATAAATACTCCTGCGTTGCTGCACTACACTCTATATATTATCTCTATATATACCACGTGACACTAAGACATAGGACCAAATCATATTTCACGTTATAGACTAACTGAAAGGCATCCACAGAGCACAGTGAAGCGTGCTCCGCTCGGTGTAATTGGCGGTATATTGGCAATTTAGCTTACGTCGGCTGATACAGACTGATTATTGCTGTCATTGTTACAGTATTTGTGAAATATGTATTGTGAATTTGATTAAACTGTTGGTTGAGATTATGATGAAAAATTGATCGGAGAGAATACGTTTGAAAGTGGTACTTACAAGAAATCGTCCTGAATTCTAAATTATTACGAATTGATTCAAGAATAATTGTCAGGGAGTTCATAATATCATATGCATATTATTAAGAGAAACTATGCATATAATATTATGAATATATATAAAGAGAAGTTAGAAATCAGTATAAATTTTATAAATTAAAGATATTATAAACCGTCTTCAAACTCTTCAAATATATTTGATGTCTACAAGTTCACGGGATTCAGTCAATTATTCACGCTATAATTTATGCGCTGTTTTAAGACATTATCTATCAACGGGAGCCTATTTTAATCCAAGTGAAATGCATTGTGCCGGTACAATAGCACGTACTCTACGAATTGAGAGCCAGCGAAGTTCGTCGAACATAAATAAGCATTTGTCTGACGTTACGCTTCGGTGTGAGTGACGGCCGACAGCGGCACTTACCTGGAAGAGAAAGAAATTATGTTAATTAGACGTTCGTAATTTATGCGGTTTAAAATTGTTAATTTCAAAGAGCAACACGATTGATTTCGGGGAGCCATAATTTGTTATTGAGAGGAAAATGTTTGAAGCTGAGCGTGTTTTTATAAATGAAAATTTCAAGTCGTTTAATTGTTTGAATATAGTACTAGCGCTATACTGCTCTAAATTAAGGCAAGTAGTGACATAGCCGAAGAATTAAGACCTGCCCCATGATATATGGGGTGTGGTGTGTGAGTCATAAATCATAAGCAATTATTTTAAACAATACGCGAGTTAAGAAAGGTTAAGTGATTGCTAGCGGCTTGCCAAATGTTTTGTGATAGGAAAATTGGCTTATCTTTGTTGCTTTTAGGAAAGTGTTAAAATGGAAACAGTGTTTGGATAGAGTATACAATATTTATAATTAGTAGAAATGTTGATAATATATTATAATGAGTCTAATCTATATATATAATAATGAAAACCGTTTTCCTTGGTCACGGCATCACACGTGAACGGGTGGACCGATTTCGATAATTCTTTTTTTATTATATTCCTTGAAGTACGAGGATGGTTCTTATGTAGAGAAAACGTAAATATGTACCACGGGCGAAGCCGGGGCGGACCGCTATTGAAAAATAAATGGAATTATGAAGTCTGTTTGTTTGAGTGTAAAATTATTTTTTTATTTTTGTTTTAATTTCACGTGGCCACGCTCTATGTAACGTGTTCAAAGCGATAATACAATAACAATTTTTATTATTTGGTATGCGCAAAACAAGTTTAAAAAGTAAAGAAACTAACTTTCTTAGTAATAAATAATTAATTAGATACATAAAATTATAAAATCGTTTTATTGCACACGTCTAAAAAACATAATTTAATAAAATTTACAATATATTTACAACATAAAACACACAAGAAAACGAAATACGGCGAAGAAAATCCAATACTGTGTGTATTGGGTCCATTTTAATATGTGTCGAACCGGAATTGTTATTCAATAGGACTTCATGAAAAATGTATTTATTGTGGCCGAGAAATTCATACGCTTCCACTTGGGGACATTAGTTGTTCTGTAGAAAATTCTACCTCTATAATATATTATGTATTTTACAAATTCAAGAAATTTTATGTTCGTTTGAACATAATAATATGACAATGGCTCTTAACGTGCTTAAAATACGTATTGTGCTTAACAATATCCAATTTAAAGAACATAAAATTATCGATTCTAAAATTATGAATTTTGAATGAATGAATAAAAAAATGCTTTATTGCTTTGAAAATAAATACATAAAACAAAGATAAGACTTAACAGAAACAGCAAAGGGCGGCCTTATCGCTAGGTAGCGATCTCTACCAGGCAATTTATACTATGTTGTATTTTTGACTAGTTTTTAAAAAAAAGTCATCAAACAGACAAACGAACAGAAAGAAACAGGAGAATCATTCAGTTTTAGCAGCAGAGTTAACAAGAAACTACTATGAAAAAAAATTCTTTGCGTCTTTTGTTATTACAAACTAGCTGTGCCATGCGGTTTTACCCGCATTGCTCCGCTTCTGTTAATCTTAGAGTGATGATATATAGCCTATCCTTCCTCGATAAATGAGCTATCTAACACCGAAATAATTTTTCAAATCGGACCAGTTGTTCCTGAGATTAGCGCGTTCAAACAAACCAAACAAGCAAGCTTTATGATATTAGTATAGATTCACGAATGCCTTTTCGAAACGATACGAAACCTAATCCAGAACTCAATCCTTAGACTTCTTAACCACTACATAAAATTAAGACGAAGTAACTAAAATATAATATATTCACAACAATGCAATAGCACTTTTCCCCTGGCAAAACTTGATACGATGCTATGAATTAATTTTACAGTCAGGCGGAGTGCATCACGCGACCTGCATTATAATAGCTGCTATTAAAAAACAATTATGATTCCAAACTTTGATGTTTTGCGCTTTTGTGATAAAGTTATAGAATGTGACACTACACTATTATAAGGACGTGAATTTAGTTTTAAAGACGGAAAAAAATATTAATTCGCATTTTCAGCATCTTAGTCAATTGTAGAGCTATTATTAGGTAGGTAATGAAAATGATGTTTTTATTTTAATTTCACCTTTTTAGATTAATATTTATAACGTGTACAAAAATAAAATTAAAGCAAAAAGATCGCTTAAGTTAATAATGAGGAATGCGCTTCTTCATTATTAACTTAAGCGATCTTTTTGCTTTATGTTACAATGCTATTCAAAATTAATGAATACTGGTTTAACAAATTGTATCCAATATACAATTGTCGCCTTTTTAAGTTTTAACCAAAGCCTATTACGCTATCTTCTTAAGAACACGCGCAATAAATTATTAAAATTCGCTTACACCAAAAGATAAATGACAAACAATTAATTAGCATTTGCACATCCAACAATTGCATCGCGTTTTCCAGCGATGAGGTTAATTAATTTGAACTTTCAGTCGGTATGTGAGTTTGCATGAATTTTAATCAGCTACACCTGACTTCTAATGTTACAGAGCTTAGGAGGATTTGAGCAGTTTAGACGATTCCGCTCATTTGTGACTCCTCCCTGCTTCTGCGCTCCTGGTACACGAAAAGTTTCCCGTTTTAAGTGGCTGGCTGAAATTTAAATTTAAACTCATCTATCTATACGAGTTTAAAGTGGCATGTGATACTAGTTCGTCTTATTGTTTAAGTGATTTATGCACATATTTTAGGATGTTTATGCTGGTGTTAGGTGTGTTTCTTATGGATTGATGTCTTTTTTTTAATAATAGTATTGAAATAATATTATTAATGTTGTAAATGTAAACTATAATAAAGTAAGGTTATAGTTCTAATATGTTCTCAAAGAAGTGATGTAGTAATTATTAATATTAGCAACAAAGTTAATCCCATCTCGTGAAATAGCGGGCAATTTTCATACATAAATCTTCACTTAATAAATATTTTAGGACATTAAAATAAATAAATATTTCGAGACATTTTTCACACACGGCAATCTGATCCCATACTAAGCTTTCGCTTGTGTTATGGAAACCAGATGGCTGATATACATACATATATAATTTTAAATAAATACTTATATAGATAATTAACACCCAGACACAGAGCAAACATCTATGTTCATCACACAAATATTTGCCCCGGGTGGGAATCGAACCCACGACCTGTGGCTTGGAAGGCAGGGTCACTACCAACCAAGCCAACTGGTCAGTCGAAAAAATTTTAAAGTCAAACACAAGAAAAAATAATCGTCGACTGATTAGTTATTAATATTTAAAACAAATTGTCTTACATATGCAACTACATATTTCGATTCTTAAAACAATAACAAAAATAAACCAACAGTTAAATTGAGACGTATCTAACCAACTAAATTGTACAAGACATTGAACATTGAAACAGCAAAGAATATTATTCAAGAGGAACAAGAATGCAAGTTTATAAAACCACGATATTCCGTGATATACAGATTTCCGATAAATGTCTTCAGTTTATGAGAAAATAATCGTGATATACTCCACGAGGTAATGCTTAAAGTATTGTTATCTTTAAAATATACGACTGTCAATAATTTTAAGGGGAATTTCCTTTGCGCTTTGTCAAAATTGAAGACGCTTAATGCTGTATGGAGATTTATGGTTATTGTGATTCATTTTATGTATTCGGTGAATTATTAGAAAGGTTTATTAATAAGATATCAGTTTATTTGGTCAGGTTCTATTTAAGTTCTAAGTACTTTAATATCTTTATAGTTTGCTATCTTTTGTTTCGTATTTTTCGTTGTTATTTTTATATAATGTTGTTCTAGATATTGTCTGACAAAAGAACAACGAACTTAAAATATTGTTGTGTTTTGGGGTCGTTTACAATAACCGCTTCGATTCTACCACATTTTCAATTAACTCTAATTATTGTTTGTTAACATTATTAAATAAATTAGCCGCATCCCTTTTATTAATTAACCACACCAATTAACTCTAAATTTTGTTGGATGCAGTCCGCCGAAAATTTTACCAAAAATTAACGTAATATTATAGTTTAATAATTGATAATTAGTTTGTAATTTTGAAGTTATAGAAACAAAGTTATTATATAGAAATAAAATATAATACGATCTTAATAGGGCAAAATGAGTGCGTTAGAAAATTACTTGTTAGTTGTTACATAATTATTAATTATTATCTTGTTATGCATCTTTACGTCCCAAAATTTTAACCAAGACAATCTCAGTTAAATTTCAAGCGAACCTGTTACCTCTCAAACGGGATTTATGCCCAAATAAATTATTAAAAAGTGGCTCTGGAAATTTATCGCATCAACACTGCATATTTTTCCTGCCTCCGTACCATGATGATTTAAAGCAGTATTATTTCCAGTGTGGAAAAGTGACAGCGCTATATAGGTCGTGTAGCGCCATCTCTTTCCCACTCCTGATATAACACTGCTAGAAGACATGGTAGCCAACCTGATTTGTTGCTCGGAAAATATATTGTTACGTAATTCGTCGTTTACAAACCGCGGCTTAACCTGTCACCTTGGAATTTATGATTTGTTTATTCTTAGAATGTTTTAATTTCTTTTTTAGGGACGTTGCATGGATAAGGTTTTAAAAATTGGTAGAAATACGATTAGTAGTCCAAAGGATTGGATGCAAAAAGTGTTTCTATTGAAAATTTAAATCTTTAATTGCATAGTGAATGCTCTATATCGAATTTTTAAAACACGAGAGAAAGGGTACCTATGTTACGTGGATAACTTTGTACATGAATAACTACGAACTGTACGATATTTGATGTATGTATTAACACAAATATTTAATAATATGTCATATCTTAATATAATATCTCTATTCATATTTTCTAGTTCCTTACATAATTTACCTAGTTAAGATTTCTTCATGTTCCTATACTATTATTTAGATATCTTAGCTTTTTCGCAATATATGAAATAAAAATTAACTTTTACAAATTTACACATAAATAAATAACAAGGAATGGAAATTCCCAGAAGCTTTACCTGGATGTAAATTTAATTAGGTTTACTTTCTCTTAGTATCTGAGTTTTATCAAATATTTGCGATGTGAGTACTGTAAACACTAACGGTAGGAATTAAGTTCAAATACGTTTCACTAATGTTATAATGAATAAACAGTTTTTGATTTGATCTTTGGGTTCATTTCAGAACACATTCGTTTTTGAAGTGAAACTTATTTATGCGCGTTGAGAGTAAAATTTCAAGGTCGCGTCATGGCAATACCATCACGTCACGGAGTAAGGCGACGATGTTGGTATTTTTAAATCTTACTAAAGAAGTTTCACTTCTGACACAATCTGTGCTCGGCACACATGCTCATTTTATTTAAATTTGCGGTTGTGTGTAAATTTCTAGATAAAATAAATTAGTAAATGATAGACACCGTAGTTCGGAAAAGAAACGTTTTTAACCGAGTTCCCAAAAGCGCAGGAGCTTCTCAATTATTGGTAGTGTTTGTAATGTCTTCGTACGCAATTCGATTATATGGAAGGGAAGATGCAATCGTTGATGCTGTGTAACAATGCAGATAATTTGCCGAGTGTATGTTTCATCGCGATACGTGCAAACGCATGTGAGAGTTGCTATATCATAATAATATATTACATAGTATAAAACAAAGTCGCTTTCGCTGTCCATATTTAGAGCGTACATAGCCTATGTCCCTATGTACGCTCTAATCTTTAAAAGTACACAACGGATTTTGATGCGTTTTTTTAAATAGATAGAGTGTTTTAACAGGAAGGTTTTAGTATATAATTTATTAGGTTTTAGACTAAGCGGGCGAAGGCGCGGCCGGAAAGCTAGTATCAATATAACTATTGTGCATTATGTGATTGTAAAATATAAACCACGTTATATCAAAAGTAGTAAAATACAGTATCAAACACGAAATACAATAAACTCAATAAGCATGTTATATAATATTCAACCACTAAATATAAACAAACCGTATTTAACCAAAATTCGTATTTGAACAACGTATACCAGAAGTACCTATTATTACATCCCCAGTCCAATATAACCAAATAAGTTAGTATCGAATACCGAATCAGAATTAAATTTCTAACTAGATACCTATCACGTAAGGGTTATATTTGTCATAGAAAGTATTTGCCCGATATCTATTGGTCAAAGAGAACTCATTGATTCCTTTACAAGGGACCGCACCCTTTGATATTTGTGCACCCCGGGCCGTAGTAAATAACGCTTATTAAATATTTGTTTTCGATACACCACTTTACATACTATATTTTGGTGTTATTTACGTAGTTTTGGTGTGCGTAGTTCTTTGATAAGGGAAATAAGTATAAGATTATAGACTATAGTAAGTTATAGATGATAATCAAAAGTCTTAGCAAGTCTTATAAAATCAGAATAAGTTTGTTTCGCTCAATATATTTTAGTCTTAAATTTAATAGGATGTATAATCTATAGATATTAAGTAGGTAGGTATTTAAATAAAAGATGGCTCTACAATACCAAGGATTTTTGAAGGTGTTACTTTAGTAGCACGAGAGGGTAGAAATTATTTTTATAATAATTAACAAACTATTGTAAGATATTATTTGTGTACTAAAATACTGAAAATTTTTTATTAAATTAAATACATATTTTGCATAGAATATAACTGTGGTAAATCATTTTAAAATAATTAAAAAATATTAATTTTACATCTCTACAAAATATCTCGATCATATTTTACTCAATATTATTTTGAAATTCCTCAAAAGTCTCTGAAATTCGAACGAAATTGATAAAATATTTTTATATAAAGGCTTTTGGAATTTAAACATTTAAGGCCCGCCGTTAAATGGGACATCCCGGTATTTATTATTATAGGAGTAAAATTCGTGATATGAAATTCCTAAGTCCCGTTTTCAATAAAATTAAAAGTGATTTAGGTAAAATATTTTTATTGAATTTCTATGAAAATATATTTGTTTCTAAACGCGTTGGTTATTCAACTTTTTTGTGGCAATTAATATACATAGTTTTTTTTCTAACGTTACGATTTATTAGTGCAGAAGAAGTAAAACTGTTACGTCTTCTACGAGATTTTCTTCCTTTTAAATATGTTTAAAATTCAATTTTATAAATATAACTGACATCTGTACCAAATTTTGCACATACAAACTTTATAACCTGGATTTTCTTACAAATTAAGTGCTCTACATAGAAAATACTGATGATTATTTCAAACAAATCCTGTTAATTTTGTTTGATAAGATAAATTACTCCTAATTTGCGAAAAATAATCCTAAAATTATTAAAAGCTTACTAACTTCGTCATGTAAAAGTTATGAAAGAGGATATAGTGTAAATCTAACTCATTTATATGCGTGGTTCGTTTGGGTGTCCAATCATACATCCATTATAATGTATATCATATTTAAATATACTGGATGTGTCATTATTCATCGTCATTTTCTTGTAATTAAGGGGATGTGTTAAGACAATTTTAGTCAGTTATAGTTATATGTATAATATTCTTTATTGCACAAAATTTTTAATTTTACAATACCAGGATATCAGAAGCAATTGGCGGCTTTATTGCTAAATAGCAATTGCTAAATTTATTCTTTTAAGTAGATTGTATGCAGATAAACATTTTCCATCTTATAAAACATGTTTTAGCGTTAAACCTTAGACTAGGACAACAGATAAGGACAAGTTTAAACCTCTGTACTTAAGTTAAACCATGCCTTTATAGTCTAGGTTTAAACCAGATCAGTTTTTGTAATAAGACGCTTGGTGGTTTATGTCCGTAATATTTAGGTAAGTGATGACTGTTTTTTTGTTGAGTGACTCTGGTTTTAATTACGTTATGAAGATGTCCGTCTTGACAGACAGAAACACAGACTGTAAAAAAGTGATCCTATTAGGGTTCCGTTCTTTCCTTTTGTGGTTCAGAACCCTAAAAATATAAAAAAATCATAATTTGTATTATTTTAAATATCCAAAATGTACACCACTTGCAATTTTTGCAATACGCACCACTCTTGAATCCAAAACTTAGTTTAATTAACGTCTGCCATTACCTCACAATTTCACCCATTCATTGTTGGAGGAATTTAAATATCTTACACTTAAAAGCCTTTCCGATCGTTACATAGGCTTTAATGTCGTTCTCAGCTTCAATTAGATAATATCGGACGTTTCAAGTTCTTTATGCATTTGGATTTTACTTTCGGGAAGATAGCGTTTAATAGCGGTCATTTGTGATTTTGATGGCTGTGTTAAATTTTTGTTTATGGATTTCTGTATGGAGGTCAGCTTTTAAGTTAAAATTTAAATGATATCTTGACTCGAATCAATCTACGAAAAAAAAAAACAGCATTCAGTTGCAGTATCAACATCAAAAAGTGAAAATACCTTATAAAATGTTGGAGGTACATAATATAACTACCTATAGCTAAGGTTAATCCTTACCCTTGTTGCGAATGATCATAAATGGTACTCGTTTAAAATTAATATTAGATATCCTTGCTAAATTGTTATCCGTACAGTAATTTAAGAATGATTTTATCTTAAGAAATATTTCCTTCCTCTTGTAAAAAAAATAATGAATTATGCGTCCAAAATGAGCGGAAGCTTATTAAGAGTCCGTTACAAAATTTAAGACACTGCCGGGACAATTTTGAGAACGTTTAGTGTTTTATATGCCAAAGGGATTTATTACGTCCATATTTCTGAAGCCGCTGAGAGGTCACGAAATCGCTGTAAGCGCTGTCCCTTTCCGATGCGTAACTGTATCTCGTTCGCTCCATCGCTTTAAAGCGATGAATTTTATGGTGGGTATTCTGGTCACGTACGAGGCGAGGAACTCATGAACTCCGATCCTTAACAAACGAATGTAACAAAGAAAAAATTTCACGTCAAGGTGGAAGAGTTGCGATGACAAGCCGACAGAAAGTTCCTAATCAGTTGTAACGAATTTATGTTTGGTGCGTGCTGGTTTGGGGTGCGTGTACACTGCGGGGAGTGTTTAGCGTACGTCGTGCAGTGTGTAGGTGGCTTTAGGAAGATGTTAAAAAAATTTGAGCGCTTTGGTATCGAGATTTGTTAGTTTAATATTATGTCCTCTTGCATTAGATAGAAAGAATAACCAACCCGTAACCTGATAGTATCTTTTAATAGTGTAGGTATGTCCACGGATTAATTCCAACACGCAGAGATTAAAGATACAAGACGCAGAGATTAAAGATACAAGATTTTTAATTTAATAAAGAACAACAGCTGCAGTCAGTCCATTATTATATTATAAAACACAACATTTATTCTGATTTCTAAGATTCCTACTATTTCTTTCTTCATTAAATTAATTATTATTCACCCATATATAAACAAACAAACCCTTCTAACTCATCAAAATCCAAATGTATCTTATGTTTCTCATTCTCAATTTATCGTGAAAGTTAAGGCAAGGAGGCACTTTGTTTGATTCTAATTTGACTCCAACTTCGAGCCTGAATAAGTTTTGATTTATTAAAATTCTTTGACGTACATTTTATAGGCGTAATGTAATTAAACGTGCGAGTACTATCTTATATTTTATTGCGTAATGAGAAATTTAATTCGAAACGTTTATTAGACTTAAATTAAAGGTCATTGTATAGGATTAGGAGATACTTGATGAAGTATTTAAAAGCCGTATTTAACTTGTGTTTATAAATATAATGTATATGTTACCGGAAATGTATGAAATCAAGGAATTGTATACAATTCCTAGGAAATGTGTACAATTCCGATACCATTTAGGAAATGTATAAAATATTGTTTAAAAAACTATTTAAGGCATGCATATCCTAGGAAATGTATAATCTTCCTAGGAATTGTATACAATTCCAATATCGTATTAGGAAATGTGTAAAGTAAATGCTTTCTGTAATAAAACACGTTGTTATTTTTTTTTATTATAGCTCTTATTGATACAATCGGGTAACAGTCATACCGTAAAATTGTAATAATATTATGTTCATATTATTATCTTACTAATTAACATTTTAAAAATCAACTATCTAACTTTTAACGTAAATATCACAAAATCAACTTATATTTATTCTTATAAAATCAAATTTTCATTTGGCAAGTAATCAGTCCCCTCGTCCCGCTGTCCCCGCGTATATTTGGCGCAGTCGGATTGTATAATCCGCCGTTTTACATTACGGCTAGCTGTTTTAAAATTCGTCTTTTTCCAAAATTCTACAAAAAGACGGTCGCGAGCCCGCGGAGCCCCACTTCGTGGGGCTCCTATTTCTGTGTAGTTTTAAAAAACACGAACCTAACCTAACCCACCCCCTTATCCAAACCAAAAATTTCTGATTACGAATTATCGGCATAGTTACTACAAAATGCCGACCGTTTAGCCTGCGACATATCAATATCTTAAATGTTTTACATTTCCGATAGCTATTTAGGAAATGTATAGATTTCCTAGGAAATGTGTATAAAATAATTTATTTCACACATTTCCGTGCGATTTTAGGAATTATATACATTTCCTAGGAATTGTATACAATGACGGATTACATACATTTCCGGTAACATATATATCTAGTTTGTCTTTAGATTATAAATTGTCTCTACATTCATAGTTTTATAATGTAAATACGAATATTAATTCTAAATTGAGACGTCTTTGCGCATATTATTAGATACGTTTTCATTAAATATGTAAAACCTACCTCTAATAATTATCATGAAAATCGGTTTAGTAAGTTTTGCGTAAATAAGAAACAAAAATCCGTCCATACATAAAAAACAATCACATTATTATAATATTATTAGGATTTCAAAATATTTATTTTATATTATTTTACAAAATATATCTACATATAACTTTCTAGTTTTACAAATAAACAAATAAGATAAACGGTTAATACTATCAAGACTCGACTAGTTTTAAAATAACTGAACAACGGGCGAACTCATGCAAAACAAAGTTTTTAGTCTTTAGTACTATTCTGCTTAGTTTCCCCATTTCTTAATACAACCTTATATATTATGTAGGTGTGAATTGTAAGCAGAGAGAGATAGTATTTTTTTCATGGCATTTTTTGTATGAAAATAAAAATTGGGAAATTCCGAATACCTTATTTTTTTTTGGTTTAATAAGTTCTTTTCTAGTACCTAACCAATTTTAATTATTTTCCATGCCAACGCCTTTTTATAATATAGAGTTGTAATTTTGTACGCAACAAAACAAGACCCAAAAAGCTCGCGATAAATTAGTCATAAAACATTGTTTTTATTTTATTATACTCATCCTTGTTGCATTAACTCAACACTAAAAAGAAAGAAGAAATACTACGTAAAGCAGAAAAAAATGTGTGCGTGTACTAGAGTACACACGTAAGAAGTGAAACT